>RJVU01072345.1:3203920-3217521 GCA_003731715.1 Anabarilius grahami
TTAAAAAATATATATTAATTAAAAACTATTATAGTACATTAATGAAACTAAAGTTACAGATCAGGCTTTTACATTTTCTAAAGAAATTGTGCATGAACCCGAGCACGAGTCAAACCTTTTTTAAACAAGAACGAACCACAAATCCTACAATCATGATACTGTAGAAAAGCACAAACCATGCTGAACTACAGGATCCCTCAGGTATGATGGAGAATAGGTTATGTGTCTCTCAATAATTCATAAAGGCTTTGTCAACAGCCGAGCATTAATGATTCAGCCTGTCAGTTTGAGATCCGGAGATGACATGAGACGCCGCGGGAGATCAGACAACTGAAACCCAGCTCGAATAAACACCTCCTAACCAGGTCACCGTGTTACTATGTTAACCAGCTAAACACTGATGTTTGAGCACCTGTACTGTGGGTAATGGTTCCTGTGGTCCACCAGTCCTTTCGAGCGAGTGATGGCAGCCAGTCTGCTGGCCAGGAGGTGGTTGTCTCTCTCTATGATGGACATCCTCTCTTCCTGCAGCTGGAAACAACAGAAACTCATTGTTTACATGCATCTGATGTACTCCAAAGACCATCATGGTCACGCAATAGTACTCACAAAATCATTTCTGTCAACAGTTATTTATACACTGTATAAAAGCTGTAAATAAAACAAAGATTATTGGAGTTCGTTTTACAAGAAAACATTTCAGAATTGCATATGTTTGATTCCATGTGTAACTTGCCATTGTAATTATTTTCTTTCTTTCATCAGTCGAAAAGAAATGAAGGTTTTTGAGGAAAACGTTCCAGGATTTTTCTCCTTATAGTGGACTTCACTGGGGTTCAACGGGTTCAAATGTCAGTTTCAGTGCAGCTTCAAAGAGCTCTACATGATCCCAGACGAGGAATAAGAGTCTAATCTAGAGAAACCATCTGTCATTTTCTAAAAAAAATAACATTTATATACTTTTTATCCACAAAAGCTCGTCTTGCACTGCTCTGCGATGCGCCACGCATGACGTAATCATGTTGGAAAGGTCGCTTTGTAAACACTGGATCCGTACTTCCGCCTACATCACGTGTGACCTTTCCAACATGATTACGTAATGCGTGGCGCATCGCAGAGCAGTGCAAGACGAACTTTTGTGGATAAAAAGTATATAATTTGTTTTTTTTAGAAAATGACCGATGGTTTCTCTAGATAAGACTCTTATTCCTCGTCTGGGATCATGTAGAGCTCTTTGAAGCTGCACTGAAACTGACATTTGAACCCCAGTGAAGTCCACTATATGGAGAAAAATCCTGGAACGTTTTCCTCAAAAACCTTCATTTCTTTTCAACTGAAGAAAGAAAGACATGAACGTGAGTAAATTATCAGGAAATTTGAATTCTGAAGTCCTACACCAAATCATTCTCAGTGCCATTATTGATTATGAATTTGTCTATGAACTAACACATGAATCTGCTGTAATAGTTGCAGTGAATTAGATCTGTAAATACATTCTTGTTTACATATTAATTAATCAGACACCTGGACTTTCTTCAGTTTGTGTTGAATATGCACAGGTGTTTGGATGCCCTTGGTGTCGACCACAGGTTTGGCCTCTCTCACCTTAGAAAGAAGTAGAGAGAAAATCACCATATATATATATATATAGCAAATGTTTCTATTTATTTCCTATTACAACACATTAGCTGATGCATCACTATCCTGCACATGCTAAACAAAAACACACAACATAATTAATAAAACTAATTAAAATGAGAGCGGAAAATTTAAAAACAACTATTTTTAATAAAAAATAGTATCTCAATGATACTAAAATGACTCTGCACTGAAGTACTAGAGTATATTAAACCTGCTATTGAATGAAATAAGCGCTCAGACCTTGCAGCGGTGGTCCTCATATCGCGTCTGGTCCCATCTCTGCTGCAGGAATCTGTTGGTCGCGGGTTTCAGAGGCTGGTAGCACTTGTGCATCACTTGGCTTCTGTGTAACAGATGAAGGGTGCTCGTCGTGTTTCTATTTATAAAACGGGCAGTTCTGGCCCTTGTTGCTGATTGGCCAACAGCAGTGTCATATTAAAAGATCGGTGTATTATCCTTAGCAACCAGCCTTAGCAACATAAACGTGTTTTTGTTGGTAAAACTAACAGACTAGAATGTTTAAAAGTAAATTTTGATTTATAGAGCAGAGTGATTTGAGGAACAATTTGGGCTGGAGATCCTTCTGAGGAAAAAATGTGTTGGAGCTTTAATTTTGTGGTAGCCGTTTTATAAATAAACGATTTATAACCGTTATTTTTTTTTATATATATATATATTTGACATACACCATTAAAACGGTTCAATTTATTAATATTTCAGCAAAAGTAATAGTTTATTAATTAGAGAGTAGGATATGTGACCCCTCTGCTGGCGTAATATGTCAATCATTCTTTTAATTGTGAGGCCACGCCCCTTCCTCGTCTCTGTGGTCGCTGCGAATGAAGCTCCAGCAGATGAGTCGTGTTGCGGTATATGGTGAGGTACTATTTTTTTTAGCGGAAGGATGACATTTATTGATTTTATGTAAAAACTAGTTACACTTTTGATACGTATTTTAGCCTTTAAGCCGCTATGAGTATTGCCGTTGTTGTTGTTTTATTCATGTGCCTTAATCTTTAATCAAAATATCTCTTCTCTTCTCTGATGATGTGATTACTGGACACACGACTTATTTCGTTCTCTCGATTTACTAAAACATGCGCACGACTTACTATTTCATCCCTCAATTTACTAAAACGTGCACACAATTTACTATTCAGTTCCCTCGATTTACTAAAACATGCACAAGACTTACTATTTCGTTCCCTCGATTTACTAAAACATGCACACGACTTACTAATTCCTTCCCTCGATTTACTAAACCATGCACACGACTTACTATTTCGTTCCCTCGATTTACTAAAACATGCACACAACTTACTATTTCGTTCCCTCGATTTACTAAAACATGCGCACGACTTACTATTTCGTTCCCTCGATTTACTAAAACATGCACACGACTTACTATTTCATCCCTCAATTTACTAAAACGTGCACACAATTTAATATTCAGTTCCCTCGATTTACTAAAACATGCACACGACTTACTATTTCGTTCCCTCGATTTACTAAAACGTGCACACGACTTACTATTTCATCCCTCAATTTACTAAAACATGCACACGACTTACTATTTCATCCCTCGATTTACTAAAACGATTTACTAAAACGTGTGCACGATTTACTGTTTCGTTCCCTCGATTTACTAAAACGTGCGCACGACTTACTCTTTCGTTCCCTCAATTTACTAAAACATGCACACAATTTACTATTCAGTTCCCTCGATTTACTAAAACATGCACACGACTTACTCTTTCATCCCTCGATTTACTAAAACGTGCACACAATTTACTATTCAGTTCCCTCAATTTACTAAAACATGCACACGACTTACTAATTCCTTCCCTCGATTTACTAAAACATGCACACGACTTACTATTTCATCCCTCGATTTACTAAAACGTGCACACAATTTACTATTCAGTTCCCTCGATTTACTAAAACATGCACACGACTTACTATTTCGTTCCCTCAATTTACTAAAACGTGTGCACGATTTACTGTTTCGTTCCCTCGATTTACTAAATCATGCGCACGACTATTTCATTCCCCCGATTTATAAATCATGCGCATGATTTTATAAATTGAAGGAACGAAATAGTAAATCGTGCGCACGATTTAGCTTACTATTTTTTTCCTGCATGTCATTTCTGGGGCTCCGTATGATTTCAATTCCTACAAAATTATGATAAATGCTGTTTGAACTACATTATAATGACCATTAATGTCTGTATTAGTTAGCTCATGTACTAGCATAACATAAAGATTAGCCCGATAGCATTTGCTCTTACCCTACATGTATTCACAATCATCTTTAATGTAATTACGAGTTTTAAGTGTTAAAATTTTAAGTGTTAAATGTCCAAATATTTCAGTTATAAAAAGAATAATGTTCATTTATTCACTTAATATGCTATTATTAGTAGTAGTAGTAGTATTAATTAATAAATTAACAGGTCAAAGAAATTACAATCAATTTGTCTTAAGCTATACATTTAAATTAATATTGTTTGTATGTACTTAGTGTCATTTACTGATAGTTGATAGAGACCCGATTTTGAGGGAGGACCCGATTTGTCATGACACCGTTTCACTCAGATATACATCACAATAGGGAAGAAAAATCTACTTCTGTTTCATGTTGACTTAAAAGAATTATAGAATTTAGAGTTCTGTTTCCCCTTTTAGAATCTGTCAAATGTTAGAATTCAGAATGTTCAGAACTCAGAATGTGTTCTATTGAATTGAGATGTCACTGGGAATGCTGGTCTGATATTCCCCACAGGCCTGGATCTGTTACCATGGCATCACGGCTCACCTTCCTGCACCAGTATCCCAGCAGAAGAGATCAGGTGTCCATGAAGTGAAGCGTTCACAGCCCACTGACTTCACTGAGCTCAATGAACACTGTGAGGTGGAGCGGAGAGAGTCGAAAGAGGGTCATAAGAGGGAATTCACTGCAATAAACAGGGAAGACCGGGGCAAGTTGTCACACTTTTTACCCCAGTTTCTATGTAAACAAAACTTAAAGTACAAAAAACTCATTGAGCACTGCCTAGAAATTTTTTTTTTCATTTAACATACATTGAGCCCGATAGCGGGGCATGTTGTCACACAGACAACCGTTTCAGTGGAATAAACAATTATGAAACATAAAATAATTCATGTAACAGCAAAAATGAAAAATATAACATGCTCAAAACATTCATTAAATTACAAAATATAAAGATTAGCAAAATTTGAAAACAAGCATATGTGTATCTGGATATTTGATTTAAAAGCTCATGAATAGAGATACAGGCCTTGTGACAACTAGCCCCAGTCTGAAATACCACTATATGATTGATTTGCTCATGTTAAATACACATTTATTGTGAAAAATTGCTTTTTTTAAGATAGTTATTCATATTTCAAAACAACTTAGTCCTTCTAAAGAGGGAATAGTCACAAAGGGTCGTGTGACAACTTGCCCCAGTCTACCAAAATTGTGCCTTGCAGCTTTGTTGAGTAATCTGACTTGAAACAGCTGAATAAAACAAGCCAGAGAAAGTCTCTCCTCCTGAATAGGACAAATTGAAATAGAATTGATCTGAAGACCCAGGAAGTACCGACACCAGCTGATGTTGATCCTCTTTTGACCACCAGGTGGCGCGATTCCCTCATTATTTGATGCTACTGGAAGCATTCTTGTTTACAGAGACCCAGGGAAAAACACCAGTCTTTCCTGATTACAGTGCTGAATTTCACGGCTTTTCCATGAAAACGTGCGTTTAGCTGCATAATAAACATCTGCTCGACAGACAGCATGAAAACAGCGTCTGAAGGAAAGAATCTGAGCTATTTCTGCCACGTTGTTTGTTAAAACGGTTGCAGACATTTAAGTCAAGTCATATTTATTTATCTGGCGTTTAATACAATACAGATTGTTTCAAAGCAGCTTCACATTAGGAAAACAAATGTGTTGCTGTTGTCAAATTAATTATAAAATGATTAAATGCTACACAAGACAATATAGTCATTATAATACAGCACATTTCTGAAACATTGTCGACGTTGCAAAGTTAATTTCAGTGTTAGTTTCAGTGTCTGTTCAAACAATAACTCGAAAAAAAACAATACTATGGTTTAATTACTCAAGATATGCAGAAGTGAGGAAAGGTCTCAGACTCGAGGTTCCACATATTTTGTGATATAAGCGATATTGTGACAGAAGTTTATTAATTTGTTACAGGAGACTGCATAAAAAAATTAAGTTCACTGTAAAACAAATGTACTGTGCTAAACATTTTTTGTTTTATACAAAACATATATTGTGGGTGTTGCTAGGGCATTGCTGGGGTTTCATAGTGCTTGATAGAGTGTTGTGGGTGGTTGCTAGGGTGTTCACCATGGTTGCTAGGGCATTGCTAGGGTGTTCATGCAAGTTGCTAGGGGACTCTTAAGGTGTTCATGGTGGTTGTGTTCAGGGTATTGTGGGTGGGTGGTTGCTAGGGTGTTGATAGGGTGTTCATAGTGGTTGCTATGGTGTTGTGGGTGGTTGCTAGGGCATTGGTGGTTGCTAGGGCATTGCTAGGGTTTCATAGTGCTTGATAGGCTATTGTGGGTGGTTGGTAGGGCGTTCCTAGAGGTTGCTAGGACGTTTATAGTGGTTGCTATTGTGTTCATTGTGCTTGATAGGGTGTTGTGGGTGGTTGCTAGGGTGTTCATCATGGTTGCTAGGGCATTGCTAGGGTGTTCATGCAAGTTGCTAGGGGACTCTTAAGGTGTTCATGGTGGTTGTGTTCAGAGTGTTGTGGGTGTTTGCTAGGGCGTTGATAGGGTGTTCATATTGGTTGTTATGGTGTTGTGTCCGTGGTTGCTAGGGTGTTTATAGTGGTTACTAGGGCATTGCTAGGGTTTCATAGTGCTTGATAGGGTGTTGTGGGTGGTTGCTAGGGCGTTCATAGTGGTTGCTAGGGCATTGCTAGGGTTTCATAGTGCTTGATAGGGTGTTGTGGGTGGTTGCTAGGGTGTTCACCATGGTTCCTAGGGCATTGCTAGGGTGTTCATGCAAGTTGCTAGGGGACTCTTAAGGTGTTCATGGTGGTTGTGTTCAGGGTATTGTGGGTGGTTGCTAGGGTGTTGATAGGGTGTTCATAGTGGTTGCTATGGTGTTGTGGGTGGTTGCTAGGGCATTGGTGGTTGCTAGGGCATTGCTAGGGTTTCATAGTGCTTGATAGAGTGTTGTGGGTGGTTGCTAGGGTGTTTACCATGGTTGCTAGGGCATTGCTAGGGTGTTCATGCAAGTTGCTAGGGGACTCTTAAGGTGTTCATGGTGGTTGTGTTCAGGGTGTTGTGGGTGTTTGCTAGGGCGTTGATAGGGTGTTCATATTGGTTTTTATGGTGTTGTGTCCTTGGTTGCTAGGGTGTTTACAGTGGTTGCTAGGGCATTGCTAGGGTTTCATAGTGCTTGATAGGGTGTTGTGGGTGGTTGCTACAGCGTTTATAGTGGTTGCTAGGATGTTTATAGTGGTTGCTAGGGGATTGCTATGGTGTTCATTGTACTTGATAGGGTGTTGTGGGTGGTTGGTAAGGGGTTCATGCAAGTTGCTAGGGTACTTCATTGTGGTTATGTTCAGGATGATGTAAGTGGTTGCTAGTGCATTGATAGGGTGTTCATAGTGGTTGCTATGTTGTTGTGGGTGGTTGCTAGGGTGTTAATAGTGGTTACAAGGGCGTTCATGCAGGTTGCTAGGGGATTCCTAGGGTGTTTATGGTGGTTGTGTTCAGCATGTTGTGGGTGGTTGCTAGGGCATTGATAGGGTGTTCATTGTGGTTGCTAGGACATTTATAGTGGTTGCTAGGGCATCGCTAGGGTGTTCATTGTGCTTGATAAGGTGTTGTGGGTGGTTGCTTGGGTGTTCATCATGGTTGCTAGGGCATTGCTAGTTGCTAGGGGACTCTTAGGGTGTTCATGGTGGTTGTGTTCAGGGTGTTGTGGGTGGTTGCTAGGGTGTTGATAGGGTGTTCATAGTTGTTACTATGCTGTTGTGGGTGGTTGCTAGGGTGTTCATAGTGGTTGCTATGGTGTTCATGCATGTTGTTAGGGTGTTCATGGTGAATGCTAGAGTGTTGTGGGTGGTTTCTAGGGTGTTTGTAGTGGTTGCTAGGGTGTTGTGGGTAGTTGCTAGGGTATTGCTAAGGTGTTTCTGTATTCCAAAGCATTCATGAATTACAATCATTTAATTTTGCGAGGTGCATTTTCACGTCTATACTGAAAAAGGGGGATTACAGTCTCAATTAATTTTACTAGATTAAAAGGATCCTCCTGCTTCTCATATGTTTCTCTTGCGAAAAACAACCCAGTAATCTCACAAATGTCTCCTCTAGAATGTGTCTTAATCATGTGAGTTCACTGATGCTTTATAAAACAATGATGCCAAAAAAATACTTCATAAATTAAGTTTAATGTCTGTGCTCTGATTTGCCTGCAAGATTTTGATCGCAGATTCTCTCAAGATCAAATGATCTGAGCTTTTCTTTAAAGTGAACCTCTTGTTTGATTTCTGTCTTGCAGTTGCTCTCACGTGGAAATGTGGTCACAGTATATACAGACGTCTGTGTGCTGCATCATAAAGGTGCTTCTGCAAACACACCTCGCTCGCCTCGTGTTTGGAGAGCAACCCTCGAGCGCCACCATACGAGAAACACGCTCATCCTGAAGCACATCTGATTAAAGTGACGGGGAAATCATGCTGTGATTGATTAGAAACACCTATTGAACACACTCAGAACTAGTGCACTAAGCAGGCAGCATTGAAGGCATCATAGGTGCTCCAAAATGTAGGTAGCATAATAATACTCATAATAATAGTTTTAACTAAGAAAAACTAGTCAGTTTTCCTTTTCAAATAAATCTATCTTGTTTGAAGGATGGAAAACAAGACAGAAATAATAGGAAAAATGATTTTTGCAGTGTATTTACTTTGTGCTAATTATAGCATCATGGCATTTATTATCTTAGTAATGTGCTTACATCAGATTTTATTAGAATCAATTATGAGTCGAGTCTCACGCAGAGCCCTGTTTGTGAGCTGTATTGAGTTTCTGTCCATGCACAGCATTTTTCACTCACTTATGAGGCTTCATTTCAGCTTTTGTAGATTTTGGAACAGAGCCTTTCTTTTTCTCTCTGAGTCTTTGTTTTTTCCTTTGCCAGAAAATCGATTGGTAGGTCCCTCCGACTGCTGCTCCTTTTGTGTGTGTGTGTGTGTGTGCTGGAGAATAAGCTGATAATTCCTCCTGAGAACTGTCCACCAGCTGATACTCTGGGCTCTAAACACATAGCAACCAGCTGGAACACCCTAGCCATGAACACCCAACAAAAAGACCTAGCAACTACCATTAGCACCTTAGCAACGCCCTAACAACCGCCATGAACATCCTTGCAACACCCTAGAAACCTGCATGAGTACCTTTGCAACAACTATTAACAGCTTAGCAACCACCCACAATACCATAGCAACCACTATGAACACCTTAGCAGCACCCTAGCAACCACCCACAACACCCTGAACACAACCACCACGAACACACTAGGAATCTCTTAGTAACCTGCATAAATGCCCTTGAAACCACTATTAACACCCTAGCAACCACCCAAAACACCCTGAACACAACTACCATGAACACCCTAAGAGCCCCCTAGCAATTTGCATGAACACCCTTTAAACCACTATTAACACCATAGCAACCACCCATAACACCATAGCAACCACTATAAACACCCTAGCAACCACCCACAACACCCTGAACACAACCACCATGAACATCCTAGGAATCCCTTAGTAATCTGCATAAACATTCTTGAAACCACTATTAACACCCTAGCAACCACTATGAACACCCTATCAACACCTTAGCAACCACCCACAACACCCTGAACACAACCACCATGTACACCCTAGGAATCCCCTGGCAGCTTGCATGAACACCCTTGCAACCACTATTAACACCCTAGGAAACCACCTACAACACCCTGAACACAACCACCATGTACACCCTAGGAATCCCCTGGCAACTTGCATGAACACCCTAGAAATGCCCTAGCAACCACGATGAACACTCTAGCAACCACACACAATTCCCTATCAAGCACAATGAACACCTTAGCAATGCCCCTAGCAACCATTATAAACACCCTAGCAACGCCCAAGTACCCACACAATACCCTATCAAGCACTATGATCGCCCTAGCAATGCTAGCAACACCCTAGCAACCACCATGATCACCCCAGTAACTGCAGTGAACACCCTAAGAACGCCCTATCAGCCTACATTAACAGCAACCCTCTAGCAACCGCCATAAAGAGCTTTATGTGGTTTGATCACAGCGTGTTTGTGGTTACAGATCGTTGTCATGCGCTTTCTGCTGTGCGGCACGTGATTGTTGTGAGTCCAAACACACACACACACACACTCACACACACAGAGGCGGAGTGTTTTATATCCGCTGGTATTACAGCATTGATCGTGTCAAACAGAGTAGCCGCGGCACACCGGGTCAGACAAAAGTGCCCTGCTCTCTATTGATTGGATAAAAGTAATAACTGACAGGCAATTCCCTGCATTTAATCAATGTCCTCTTGCTGACCCCTCCCACCGCAGAGCCAGGGGTCAAAGGTCAGTACAGATATTGAAAAACAATCGCAGCCACCCTCGTGCCAATTTGTCCGGGTCAGAGGGCTGTGGAGAAACCGCCGATCCTCCATCTGTTTGCAGGAGATCCCAGGGGAGTCGATCCAGACACTGCCAATCTGATCTGAGGTCAGGCGTTACTGTTAACCTGTGGGACTGTTTATATTCATTACATACATTTATAATGTCACAAAAGATTCTGTTTCCACAAAAATATGAAGCAGCACAGCTGTTTTCAATATTGATAATAATCAGAAATTCAGCGCATTAGAATGATTTCTTGTGCATCTGCATTAGGGTTGAGTATGAGATTTTCATGGTATGATAACCGTCTCAGAAATAAATAATCAATTATTATTATTATCATCAGTTAAAATGACTATTAAATTAATGAAAACCGTCTGTTTTTGTAATTAACAAATGCTTTATTACAACAAACGTTTGTTTATTTAAATTTCAATAATCAGAAACATGTCTAATCAATTTCATTTAATAATTAATTATGGATTGGATTAACTTTATTTTTATCATTAATAATTTATTAAAGTCCTATGAAATGTATTTTATTTTGAAAATTAATTTTTCTTTTTATGATTCAATACAAATATATTATCAAAAACGGTGGTAATCGAATGAATGCATAAAATTTAAAACAACTTTTATCCATTTAAGTGATGCACAATAGAGATTTACTAAATAAAAACATGAAAACAATTATGTTCCTTAAATAATGCTTAAATAAATTGTATTATTATTATTAAATTATTATTATGAGATGGACATTCTATTGTACAATAGTAATATTTTTCTTCGACGCTGAAAACACTGCAAGCGTCACGCATACTTGAGTATGTAGTACACTAAGGTTGTCAAAAGTACTGACTTCGATACTGAAATTTTAAAAATGTGATACTTTGACTTTCATAAACACCTCTGATTGGCCATTGTGTTCACGCGCTCAACAGATATATCTGTGATTGGCTACAATGATCAACACTTCAAAAACTTTTTGTGAAGAGAAACCTTTGACGGTCTTCACAGAGCGCTTATACAGATACACACGGGAGCGTTTAAAAAGCAGGCGTATCTGATGAGCGCGTGAACCTGATGGCCAATCAGAGGTGTTTAAGAATCCGCTCAAAGCATAAGATTTTTAAAATTTCAGTATCTACTTGGTATCAAAGTCAGCACTTTTGACAACACTAGTGTACTACACACTCAAGTACACATGACACTCACAGTGTTTTTAGCGTGAAATATTAAAAATGTGATACTTTGAGCACTGTTGAGTGGATTCTTAAACACCTCTGATTGGCCACCAGGTTCACACGCTCAACAGATAGGTCTGTGATTGGCTGCAATGATCAACACTTCAAAAACATGTTCTAAAGAGAAACCTTTGACGGTCTTCACCGAGCGCTTACACAGATACACACGGGAGCGTTTGAAAGCAGGATTATCTGTTAAGTACGTGAACCCAATGGCCAATCAGAGGTGTTTACGAATCCGCTCAAAGCATAAAATTTTTTAAGGCGAGACACCCCAGGTGAATAGGGTAAAAAAATTAACTAATAAATATCACCATACTTCCCTAGCTGATTGATTATATTAAAAATTGCAAACAATTTTTGTGTTACAAGTTTTCTAAAATCGTATGTTTAAATATGCAAATGAGGCATTATCTAATTAAATATGTGCTAATTTGCATACGTTTCTAGAACAAAAATCTGAATACTGGAAGACGTCAGGTCCAAAATTCTCGTTTAAGTTTCTGGACATATTAAATTCAAAGGTTTTACAGAGGGAATTTTGGCTATTTTTTATCACTCCATAATTCAGAAAATACTATCAACAGCCAGAAAATAAAAAATTTTCACCATTTTTTTAGGAATTAAATGTTGTATAAAATCAGGCAAATTATATGTCAACAAATCCCTCTGTAAAAACCTTTAGAATATAGATAGGAATAAAACTGTAAAGTTTGGTGTATGTAAGTTCTGCTGAAGTGGAGATTTCTGACTCAGAGCAGGAGAAAAAAACTCATTTTGAGAAAACAGCCTTTAAAGATATTTACTGTAATGTCGAAGTCAGTACTTTTGACAACATTAGTGTACTGCATACTCAAGTACACATGACGCTTGCAGTGTTTTCAGCTTGAAATTTAAAAAATGTGATACTTTGAGCGCTGTTGAGTGGATTCATAAACACCTCTGATTGGCCATTGTGTTCACACACATAGGTCTGTGATTGGCTGCAATGATCAACACTTTAAAAACGTGTTGTAAAGAGAAACCTTTGACGGTCTTCATCGAGCGCTTACACAGATACACACGGGAGCGTTTGAAAGCAGGCGTATCTGTTGAGTACGTGAACCTGATGGCCAATCAGAGGTGTTTACGAATCCGTATATATACCAGTATACCGTTACAACCCTAATCTGCATGTACAAACACACTCTGTGATCTCCTTCCTCCATGATGCGTTTTGGAATACGGTCCAGTGTTGCTAGGAGAGTGTGATGGAGAGATTGAATTAGGCTCGTGTTCAGATTCCTCAGGGATGAGGACTGTCTGTTCATTTGTCTTTTGTGTTTTGTGATGAAAATATCCAGCTGCTCTCGCTCGCTCGCTCTTGGATTGATTTTCCCAGGGAAGCGGCCCTGAAGCCTCTTCCTCCTCCTCTCGGTCTGTCCTGGTTTTTCCAGGCTGGGCGTTTTGCCACAGGGAGGAGGTCAGAGCCTGAGAGGGTTTCAGGCCGAATGAAATCCTCCATCACTGGGAATCATGTTAACGGGGCCCACTCGTCCTGTTTAATCACCTGACGTCTCTGGAGGAGAATGAAACGTGTTTTCTGCTCGGGAACGTCTGTCTCTCTCGCTTCGCTCTTGTAGAGACTGAATTAATGGAAGATGTTTTTCATAAATACATCACTGCGTCTGAATGACGACTGCGCTGGGAATCACGCTCTTCTCAAACACTTGTTTTTGTCAGATAAGGGTTGTTATAGTGATGGATAGTACTCTACTGTTGGATAACAATGTGTATTGATGCTATAATGTAGTGTAATTATTATTGATGTAATATTAATTAATACCAAAACGCTCACACTACCAAATATATCTGTTGTTGGGTTTTTTTTGTAATTTAATCTGATTTATTGTTATTTTATTGCTTTTTTTAAATTAACGCAACGTACAATAGAAAAATACTTTTTTAAATTCAGTTGTTTTTTTATGTATATATTAAATTTAATATAGTTAT
The DNA here is from genome assembly GCA_003731715.1 of Anabarilius grahami. Classification (NCBI taxonomy): domain Eukaryota; kingdom Metazoa; phylum Chordata; class Actinopteri; order Cypriniformes; family Xenocyprididae; genus Anabarilius; species Anabarilius grahami. Next base: position 3,217,498 of record RJVU01072345.1, read on the forward strand.
TATTTATTTATTATTTATGGATTT
>RJVU01072345.1:3227443-3323434 GCA_003731715.1 Anabarilius grahami
GCCTGCTTCACTATAGAAAATACGATTATGGAAGTAAAATTGGTTGCAAATTATGTTTTATACCTTTCTTCATCTTCTGTAAGCTGTATCCTCCTACAGCCATTATATATTCATGAGCAAAAGATGTAAATTATGCGTCATCCATAACGATTCACTTTCATGAGTTCGGACAGACTGCTTTATACCAGTTGCAGAGCTCAAGCGTTTACATGATCCCAGACCACCTCTCTAAGTGGAAGCGGATGCGGTTCGCTGGTGCGTCTGACCAAACCAAGATGTGAAGAAACAAAACACAAAACCCCAATCAAAAAGCGTTCACTTCACCCTGTTTCTACCTTCTACTCATCTTTCTCTGCTTCTGTGCTTCTCTTTTCTCTCTCCCCCAGCTGTTATGTGGCGCACACGATTATTTATTCATGAGACTTTCTCTCAATATTCATGTTTTTTGTCCAAGGTTATCTGTGAAGTGTGAGGAGGGAGTCCTCGGCCCAGAGGCTCTTGAGCTGAAAACACTCTCTCAGGTCTGTTCACATACGTGTGCTGGACATCTCAACATACTGACATCATGAATCCATGTGTGTTTCTGATAAATATACACTGGTTTAAAGGATTTGTTCAGTTCTGAGTGAAAATGTCCTGTTAATTTACTCACCTCCATGTCATCCAAGATGTTCATGTCTTTCTTTCTTCAGTCAAAAAGGAATGAAGGTTTTTGAGGAAAACGTTCCAGGATTTTTCTCCATATAGTGGACTTCACTGGGGTTCAACGGGATGAAGGTCCAAATGTCAGTTTCAGTGCAGCTTCAAAGAGCTCTACATGATCCCAGACGAGGAATAAGAGTCTTATCTAGAGAAACCATCGGCCATTTTCTAAAAAAAAAAAAATTATACACTGTTTAACCACAAGTGCTCGTCTTGCACTGCTCTGTGATGCTCCACGCATGACGTAATCATGTTGGAAGGGCGAAAAACTCATTTTCTCCTCCAACTTCAAAATCGCCCAACATCATTGTTTTACCTTTTTTTGTGAAGGGCGTTTGACTTAGTCTTTGCACTTTCACTTTGTAAACACTGGATCGGTACTTCCGTGACCTTTCCAACATGATTACGTCATGCGTGGCGCATCACAGAGCAGTGCAAGATGAGCATTTCTGGTTAAAAAGTGTATAAATGTTTATTTGTTTTAGAAAATGGCCGATGGTTTCTCTAGATAAGACTCTTATTCCTCATCTGGGATCATGTAGAGCTCTTTGAAGCTGCACTGAAACTGACATTTTGACCTTCAACCCGTTGAACCCCAGTGAAGTCCACTATATGGAGAAAAATCCTGGAATGTTTTCCTCAAAAACCTTCATTTCTTTTCCACTGAAGAAAGAAAGACATGAACATCTTGGATGACATGGAGGTGAATGGAGGACATTTTAATTCTGAACTGAACTAATCCTTTAAGGGATCTTCTCCTAACTGAAATTGGCTCTTCTGAAACAGACCAGATTGAACCAGCATTAAAGGCCTGTAATCACACCAGCATGAGTGTTCGTTCAGTACAAGGATCAGGAATTCCTGTGGATGATTCACAGCTGGCACAGACATTCGTCCACCTACAGACAAAATGTTTGTTTTTCACAAAGAGCAGTGAGATTTTTTTCCTAACAAATATCAAAGTCATTTATTATGTGCCAGCAGCTGAAAAACATCAAGTACTGAAGAACATATTATTATTTGGTTATAGTTCAGTGTATTCATCTTGAGGAATATAGAATCTGTGTTTTTAAAGGGGACCTATAAAGTCTCGGGTGTCCCCAGAAAGTTTCAGCTCAAAATCCCCCACAGATCATTTATTATAGCTTGTCAAATTTGCCCCTATTTGGGTGTGAGCAAAAACATGCCGTTTTTGTGTGTGTCCCTTTAAATGCAAATGAGCTGCTGCTCCCCGCCCCCTTTTCCAGAAGAGGGCGGAGCTTTAACACCCCAACAACAACAAAGCTGGAGAATCTCACGCAGCCAAAATGAGGATTGTCAGTAACGGTGTTCAGCCTTACATTGTTCAAACCGGAGTCGACACTGATGGAGAGACTCAGGAAGAAGTTACAACTTTTAGGACGTTTCTGAATGGTTAGAGGATAAATTTATGTAGTTGCTGTGGAGTTGATTCAACTCATCCACTAGCATGTGTCGTCATGTTCATCTTTTGTGTTGAATTGACCCTCGTTTGTGAAGCAGTCCGGCGTAAAATAACGGCATTTACAAAAACAACTCTACCTCTTCTCTAAAGCAGCCCAACACCAGTTAATACCTGCAAAGTAGCTTGATAAGACCAGAAAACCACTTTAGACTGGTTTAAGTTGGGTTTTTCTTTTCATCAGGGGAATCTCCCGACAGACTTGTATTGAACGCAGAACATCTACCTCATTCTCTGGCCTACTTCTCTCTCCTCTCTTTCACCCTGATGTTTATTCCAGCGTTAAACAGTCCCGGCCTACACACTCCACTCAGTGTTACAGCATCTGCTAAGCATCCGAAATGCAACTGTGTGTGTGTGTGTGTGTTTGCCGGGTGTCATTACACCCCATAATTACACCAGCATCTGTTCACTCACTGGCAGCTGTGGGCTCTTGGGAAGATGTGCTGTGTTTGTAGACACGTCGGCCCTGAGCGCACAGATCCAAAGCCAGTTTGACATGTCATTCATAACTGTTGAGCGTCTCGCTCCGGCTGATTCCAGATCACTCGACCTCTGGATCCCTAACAGCGGTTAAATGATTACGCTGATGTGTTTAGTTAAGCGTCCTGAGATCACGTCTATCCGCAGGTTTCCCTCTGCACATTGACTTGAGTGAAGTTACTCCAGTCTGATTCACACACTCGTCTCACTCAAATCAAAATCATCAAGTCGTCACAGATAAAGTCTTTTGCCATCCGAGGTGTCTGGTTTATTTACTCGTGCTTGTGTGAGCGTGTGATACGAGCAGCGGTTCAGGCCAGACAAAGACATCATTCAGCTCCAGAGATTCCAGACCCTCGTTTTCCACAAACGCGTCCAGGAAGTTTCCCTGGATTTCACACACTATTGTGTAAGTGATGGAAAACCTGAGTGTCTGAAACCTCACTGTTACTGAATGACATGATTTATTCTTTCATTTCTTCACTCTATCTATCTGTCTGTCTGTCTGTCTGTCTGTCTATCTATCTGTCTGTCTGTCTGTCTGTCTGTACATCTATCTATCTATCTATCTATCTATCTGTCTGTCTGTCTGTCTGTCTGTCTGTATATCTGTCTGTCTGTCCGTCTGTACATCTATCTATCTATCTATCTATCTATCTATCTATCTATCTGTCTGTCTGTCTGTCTGTATATCTATCTATCTGTCTATGTGTCTGTCTGTCTGTCCGTCTATCTATCTGTCTGTCTGTACATCTATCTATCTATCTATCTGTCTGTCTGTACATCTATCTATCTATCTATCTGTCTGTCTGTCTGTCTGTCTGTATATCTATCTATCTGTCTGTCTGTTTGTCTGTCCGTCTATCTATCTGTCTGTCTGTACATCTATCTATCTATCTGTCTGTCTGTACATCTATCTATCTATCTATCTATCTATCTATCTATCTATCTATCTATCTGTCTGTATATCTATCTATCTGTCTGTCTGTCTGTATATCTATCTATCTATCTATCTGTCTGTCTGTCTGTACATCTGTCTATCTGTCTGTCTGTATATCTATCTATCTGTCTGTCTGTCTGTATATCTATCTATCTATCTGTCTGTCTGTATATCTATCTATCTATCTGTCTGTCTGTCTGTATATCTATCTATCTATCTGTCTGTCTATCTATCTGTCTGTCTGTCTGTCTGTCTGTCCGTCTCTCTATCTATCTATCTGTCTGTCTGTCTGTCTGTCTATCTATCTATCTATCTGTCTGTCTGTCTGTCCGTCTATCTATCTGTCTGTCTGTACATCTATCTATCTATCTGTCTGTCTGTCTGTCTATCTATCTATCTATCTGTCTGTCTGTCTATCTATCTATCTATCTGTCTGTCTGTCTGTCTGTCTATCTATCTGTCTGTCTGTATGTCTGTCTATCTATCTATCTATCTATCTTTCTGTCTGTCTGTCTGTCTGTATATCTTTCTATCTATCTATCTATCTATCTATCTATCTATCTGTCTGTCTGTCTGTCTGTCTGTCTGTCTGCAACAGTTTTGATTGGCTGATATTCAGTCCAGCAGGGACGTTTTTTTCAGTAACTCTTTCTGCAACTTACATTGTTACACCAGCAGGTGGCGACATGTGACTTATAGGTCAGTATTGAATCATTCATTCAACCGATTCTTTCATTGAAAAGCATTCATTCAGGAACGAATGAAGGAATGAATTCAGCGACTGTCCTTATGAGTGAGTCACTGAATCATTCACTCAACCGATTTGTTCTTAAACACTCATTCATTAAGAAACAAAACACAAGCATAGAGAAGCGGGGCTGCTTATTCTGCTGTAGCTTCCTTGGAAAACTTCTTTGACGTAGTGAAAATAGACACAAAATGACTGCTAATGTAATATAGATTTTTTAAATGTAAGTAACTTTTTGTATATTAAGCATTATAATAAAGCATTATATATTCGCAGTCGTGCTGATCACAGGTGCGTTTATATGTCGTTTGTCTCTGTGGCGCTGAACCAAAAGTGCTCTGTTCAGATTCATGGGCGGCTCATTGCTATCGTGCATCAGTTCCAGCAATTATTAGGAGCAGAATTGATTAGATATTGAGTACAACGGCGCCATACAATGAACGCGCTCACCTCTGCGCGGAGGTGAAATTATGCCTCGCAGACTGCTGAATGTGCTGTTTTTTGGAACAGGTGTCTTGGACAACAGAAAACCCTGTACCAAGCACAAAATGAAATTCTACAAAGAGGAAATGGTTTATTCATGAGGCCATGCCAGGGCACTGACAATATTTTGAGTTTCCTTTTCTCTGTTCGCCCCAAAACCTGGAATCGCTGACCACACATTGTTCCCCCTCAGGCTGTTGTTTGGCATTGCGATGTGAAGTGTGTACGTGAGCTGTGTATATTTCTGTCTGCTCCAGTGTGCTGATGTATAGTCCTCTCTTTTTTCTTACTTTGTGAAGTGAACAGAATCTTTTCTCTGTTTCTGTAAGCATGTTTTAGAAAGTTTTACATGTACAAACGTGTATTTTGTTGTTGTGCAGAGTGGAAAATGTTGGGAAACAAGCAATGGACAAATGCTGGAACGCATTTAACCATCCTCACTGAAATCTGTCCAAAACTATGAACACAACAATGTCAAAGTCAAGCACAGACGAGTTAAGTGCAAGTGTAGCGTCCTATGTGCATTCATTAGCAGTCAACCCCTCGTCTCAGTAATTAATCAACCACCCACAGCCTGGAGTGAAAGCACAAGAGTCTCGACTCTGGAAACCCTACAGATACTGAGAAACACTCATGACCCCAAAAAGACAAATCATATTACCATTTATGATCTGCTCATTCAGGCTTTACTGAGGCACAACAACAAGACATGAGGAAGTTCTTTATGGATTAAAATGAGATTAAATGTGATGAACTGCTTTTGTTTTACTATCAAATATCTATATATTGTTTTTTGATCAATCTAAAAGTTTATGTAAAAGAGATATAGATAGATAGATAGATAGATAGATAGATAGATAGATAGATAGATAGATTAGATAGGTCGATGGACAAATAGATGGATGGATGGATGGATGGATGGATGGATGAACAGAAAGAAGATAGATAGATCGATAAATAGACAGAAAATGGATGGATGGATGGATGACCAGAAAGAAGATAGATAGATAGATAGATAGATAGATAGATAGATAGATAGATAGATAGATAGATAGATGGACAAATAGATGGATGGATGAACAGAAAGAAGATAGATAGATAGATAGATAGATAGATAGATAGATAGATAGATAGATAGATAGATAGATAGACAATGGATGGATGGATGGATGAACAGAAAGAAGATAGATAGATAGACGGATAGGTCAATGGACAAATAGATGGATGGATGGATGGATGAACAGAAAGAAGATAGATAGATAAATAGACAGACAATGGATGGATGGATGGATGAACAGAAAGAAGATAGATAGATAGACGGATAGGTCGATGGACAAATAGATGGATGGATGGATGGATGGATGAACAGAAAGAAGATAGATAGATAGATAGATAGATAGATAGATAGATAGATAGATAGATAGATAGATAGATAGATAGACGGATAGGTCTATGGACAGATGGATGGACAGATGGATGGATGGATGAACAGATTGGACAGATCACACACGGCCATAACGAAGCACCAGGACAGACGTCACCTCTGCAGCGTGAGAGAGATCATCACACGGCTCTTCCTGTCCTCTAATGACTCTACTGACAAACACGGAGCCTCTCGCTGCTATAAACAGCATCAGCTGTGTGCGGTTTAAACAGCCTCTGGATCCGGCCTTCCCTTCCACCTCCTGTACGGATGAATGACCAGGGCCTTTTCTATCTGAGGGGGTCATATCAGCTGTTTTTACCAGGGCTGTGAATGTAACACATTCATGAAAAAAAAGCAATTAATCATGTCTCTGGTCAGCATATACATTCAGTAAATCTTCTACCTCCACAATTTAGTTTAAATTTTTAATTTAAATTCACTTCATTCTACATGTTTTTGGTTTTTCGTCTCGTGAACATATTGGTTTTCATAGTGCATAGTGTGAATTTAGTTCGAAGATCCCCGGCATAGCTGGACTTCCAGAATTTTAAAGGGATTCCTGGATTCTGGAACGCTGGCTGATGTTGGATTCCATCTGTCTGGCAGCGGGAGGCGGGACTCTAAATCCCTCCGGCTGGGTGAGCAGCCCATGACTTTCATGGATAAGTGACTCTGGCTGCTCTGAAAGACATGAGGAGAGAGAGAGTGTGTGGGACTGTTCTCAACACACACACACACACACACACACACACTCTCTGAGAGCCTCAGCCAGTTCAAATGAAGTCAAGCATGAATGATCACAGTATGTTCAGCACATGAATACAGTACAGAGGGTGGCCGGCGGGTCTCGGCTCTGGGTTTGGTGAAGCTGTGGTTAATGTTCAAGCCATTTTTCTCAACCTTATTGACTTCTGTTGCAATTTTTAGCCCTCGTTTGTTTCACAGTTGCAGAATTGTTGTTGATCTAGTACATATATACACCAATCAGGCATTACATTATGAGCACCTTCCTAATATTGTGTTGCTGCCAAAACAGCCCTGACCCGTCGAGGCATGGACTCCTCTAGACCCCTGAAGGTGTGCTGTGGTATCTGCACCAAGATGTTAGCAGCAGATCCTTTAAGTCCTGTCAGTTGCGAGGTGGATCCTCCATGGATCGGACTTGTTTGTTCAGCACATCCCACAGATGCTCGATTGGATTGAGATCTGGGGAATTTGGAGGCCAAGTCAACACCTCAAACTCGTTGTTGTGCTCCTCAAACCATTCCTGAACCATTTTTGCTTTGTGGCAGGAGCATTATCCTGCTGAAAGAGCCACAGCCACCAGGGAATACCATTTCCATGAAAGGGTGTACATGGTCTGCAACAACGCTTAAGTAGGTGGTACATGTCAAAGTAACATCCACATGGATGGCAGGACCCAAGATTTCCCGGCAGAACATTGCCCAAAGCATCACACTGGTTTGCCTTCTTCCCATAGTGCATCCTGGTGCCATGTGTTCCCCAGGTAAGCGACGCACACGCACCCGGCCATCCACGTGATTCATCAAACCAGGCCACCTTCTTCCATTGCTCCGTGTTCCAGTTCTGATGCTCACTGTTGGCTCTTTCGGCGGTGGACAGGGGTCAGCATGGGCACCCTGACTGGTCTGCAGATATGCAGTATTATGGGTAATTATTGTGTGTATCTGAGTAAATGCTGCTGATGTGAATTTACTGTGAGGTTATTATTACCGCGGTACAAATCCTAAAGTGTCACCATGTTCTCTTGCTCTAGATAATCAGTGTGGGTGTTGAGTGACAGCTCTCATTCCCGCACACAAACAAACACTCGAGCGGCCGACACGTCCTTGACCTCAACCCCGGCATCATCCAATTAGAAAGCAGGAGGATAATTAGTTTGGGGTGTTTTGAAGGTGTCAAACATTTGGTATAACACATCCTACACAAACCCTGACCACCATATCTGTTATACATTTTAAGAGAGTCTGCCTTTGTAGAGCGTTCCATCTCAGTTAGGATGCTGATTATATGTAGACTCACTAGGTTTTGGAACAGAGAGTGAAAAATGAGCGGAGCAGCCACACACACGCTCAGAAGTAATCAGTCTTGTATGTAATAGTTCAGAGAGCAGGATCTTTGGACACACGTTGAATTGATTTTACTCTACGGTTCAGCGCCGCAGTGAAGAGTTTCATTAAATCTTACGCTTCACGTCTCGGCAAAGGTTAAATTCAATGTTCTGTGTGTGTGTCGTTATGCTGCCAATTCATGAAGCCAGTTGAATTTTTGTATAGAAAGCCTGTTCACTGCAAAAAGCAAAGTGACTGAAGATATTAACCTAATGCATTAGAACTGTATACACCTTCTAAAACATTCACAACTTAATATTTTTCAACTAAAACCATATTGTATCTAATCAGTAACTTCTCATTAAAGGATTAGTTCACTGTCAAATTAAAATTTCCTGATAATTTACTCACCTCCATGTCATCCAAGATGTTCATGCCTTTCTTTCTTCAGTCGAAAAGAAATTAAGGTTTTTGATGAAAACATTCCAGGATTTTTCTCCATATAGTGGACTTCACTGGAGCACAAACGGTTGAAGGTCAAAATTAGAGTTTCAGTGCAGCTTCAAAGGGCTCTACACGATCCCAGACGAGAAATAAGAGTCTTATCTAGAGAAACCATCGCCCATTTTCTAAAAAAAATAAATGAATAAAAAAATTTATACTTTGTAACCAAATGCTCATCTTGAACTAGCTCTCTTCTTCTTCTTCTTCTCTATATGAATTCCGGCAGTGTAGACACTGCTAAGTGTATTACTGCCCTCCTCAGGTCAAAGATTGAACTAAATTGTCATATACAATATGCTAGTGCAAGTATATAACAATTAGTTCAAACTTTGACCTGTGGAGGGCAGTAATACACTTAGCAGTGTCTACACTGCCGGAATTCTAATAGAGAAGAAGAAGAAGAGAGCTAGTTCAAGATGAGCATTTATGGTTAAAACGTATATAATTTTAAAATTTGAATGAGTGATCGTTTCACTAGATAAGTCCCTTATTCCTCGTCTGGGATCGTTTAAAGCCCTTTAAGCTGCACTGAAACTGTAATTTTGACCTTCAACCGTCTGGAGGCCATTGAAGTCCACTATATGAGCTGTGTCTCATTTCGAAGGTTGCGTCCTCCGGAGGTCGCATTCGAAGGTTGCATACGTCATTGAGGCTGTATCGTTTCAGAAAAGTAAGTAGGGCTCTCCAAACGCGACCTTGGAATGCGTCCTACTTTCACAGGAATTCGGAGGATGCATAAGGTGTATCCTTCGCTGCTGTAGATAGCCCACAATTCTTTGTGTCGCTGTTAACAACCATCATTTATTTGAGAAAAATAAAAAATAAATGGCGGCGTCGGCAAATATAAATACAAGCGAAGATGTGTTTAAATGTAAGTAGTTTCAAGCTTGTTTTTGTTTTAAACTTTGTTCTTCCTAATATCCTCCTCCTTTGTCTCTGTAACAGATATCTGTTGAAAGACAGCTCCTCAAGCATTAAAGGTACAATATGTAATATTTTTGCAGTAAAATATCCAAAAACCACTAGGCTAGTGTTATATATTTTGTCCAGCTGATTACTAACAATATCTCTAATGTTTTCAACTACTTGTAAATCATGAGAAAATTCCCATTCTAAACAGTGACACGGGGCAGTGCAGTCGCCTGTCAAGGACGTCAGTTACCCTTTGTTACCGTCTTTACTGACGTAGAAACCACATGACAAGTGTCGTGGACAAATGCGGAAGTAGTGTCTAGCGTCCAGCAAACCACTAGCTAGCTTCAAGCAGTTCCTTATTTACTTCTTGCACATTTTATGGTGGATTGTGTTACTTATTTATGGAACATAATTACTGTTTACCATCTGCCGCTGGTTCTGTCGACAAGGACAGCTCCCGTAAACGTAAGCGTACGGGCCAACCAAACGACCCAAGAAGAGTTTGGGACAAGAGGCATACACGCCAAACGCGGGGCATCGCGTCTCTAGACCCGCGCGAGGACGCGTCTGATCCATAGTCTGATCGCGTCTTTGCATTGACTTTGTATGTAATCTACTCGCGCAAATCGTTGAACTCGCGTTTGCTATGTATGCCCACTTATTGTGTTTGAATGTACACGAGTGTATATATTTGTTGAACAAGTGGTAATCGTTTATATACAATTTAAAATATATCAAATGTTTTTAATAGTTTACATAACTATGTGAAGTGCATATTCTTAGGTCATAATGAAGTTGCAATTCATCATGCTTTATTTTATATATTAAAAATGTGTTTTCTTGAAGACTAAAGTTTATGCAGGTGCAGTGTTATTGCATTTGGTTATTTACTGATTTATTTACACTGCCTTATTTCACCTGACAAGTTAAACAATGTAAATAAATACAGTTAGTCAGTTAGTGTTATACAGAAATATGAATCAATTATTATTGCAAATGATATTGGTAAGTTCAAAATAACATTTATTATTATTGATTTGAACACTTGAAACTGTGCTGTGTTATCACACCATCGAATTGGACAAACATTCTAACATCTATGACTAAAAATTTCGATGTAAACCTTCCATTACTCGGGTCTAATTCAATATAATAAAACTATGACATCAAACACAACATTTATAAAACTTTACCTCATCCGTTAAATCCATGATTTATCTTTCCGTCGGATTGATGGCCGTCAGCGGTTGGGTAGAAGACAACAAATCCCATCATTCCACGCACCTTCTTAGCGTCATCAAACCACGCGATTGTTATTGTTTTGGTAGTGCGCCCTCAAGTGGCAGATTTTACGAACTGTAGCTTTAACCAAAATAAAACAAGTAAATACATTTTCTTTTCAAATTACATAATTTATTAATAATTGTAATTAATTTGCTGAGAGCGAGAGGCTGCCGTGAACGCGTTGGCATAGCAAAGATATACTTCCTGTTTTCTTTTCGTGTGTCCTACGAAAGACGTCTCGTTTAATTCTGGCTAAGGACACTCTATATACCGCATCCTTCACAGAATTCATCCTCTTGAGGATGCAGCCTTCGAAATTAAATTAAATGAGACACAGCTATGGAGAAAAATCGCTGGAATGTTTTCATCAAAAACCTTAATTTCTTTTCGACTGAAGAAAGAAGGACATGAACATCTTGGATGACATGGAGTAAATTATCAGGAAATTTTAATTTGAAAGTGAACTAATCCTTTAATGAGTGAATGCACAGAAGTATTACCAGTATGACTTAAATTCACTGACTGCTCAAAACTCTCTAAATTTAACAAAACAGAGAAATCTTTTGCAGAAAGGCTCTCGAAAAATATTTGCAATGGCCTTGTTTTCCCTTCGATTTATGTTTTAATTTCTCTTACTCCACTGGTAGATATTTGTTCTTGTTTTAAGCACAAACTCACTTCATTTTAATATCTTAAGTCATTTTGCTTCTCCAGTAAATGAATATTTAGATATTTGTACTGGAAAACAAGGCAAAAATACTGAGGAAGAGCATCATTTTTTGCAGCGTATGCTTCCGTTTCAAACACAATCATCCATAATGCATCGCTAATCGTGACGCGCGTGCCTGTGAACGCATCACATTATAGGATAAATTCTCATTTAGGTTTTCAAAAGGTCATTGGAATCTCTCAATCAGAGTAAATGAAGAATCTCCCGCGTCCGTCAGGCCTGTAAGAGCCACTCAAGAAAAGCAGCGCAGAGTTTTGATGTAAATCTCTGAGGAATTGGCTCGACTGCTTTGACCCGCGGTTAATTCTCTCATTAAAGTCCATTACAAAGGCTGCGAAGACGCGTTTTCCACCCGCCCACCTGCTCGATTCATCAGTTCTTGTGACTTGAGTGGAAAATCCCTCCTCCGTGACGATCAAAACAACGTGACGAATATCCATGAGCCCGTGAAATGTGTTTCCAGAGCAAAACACAAACTGCGGTAGGCGATTCTCCTTCTCTTCCTATTAAACAAATCATTCAGCCAAAAATGAACGATCATTATTTACTTCCTGTTCTAAAGATGTAAACACAGATGCATAATAGGTGACATTTTTGATTTTAGGCGTGCAACGGAAAGGATTTTTACTCAAGAATGACTTATTAAAGCTTTACAGTACGTTTATACTATTAACTGTTGTTGTAAAAACTCTGTATTCATCAACCTCACTATTGCTCATAGTGCTCCAGAAATTAATGATTCCTCAGATCACGTGCCTTTACTACATGATCAGACGCACCATCTTTACAATCCCACAGACTAGCAACCTCCCAGAACACCCTAGCAACTGCATAGCAACCACCCAGAACACCCTAGCAACTGCATAGCAACCACCCAAAACACCCTAGCAACTGCATAGCAACCACCCAGAACACACTAGCAACTGCATAGAAACCACCCAAAACACCCTAGCAACTGCATAGCAACCACCCAGAACACCCTAGCAACTGCATAGCAACCACCCAGAACACATAGCAACACATTAACCACCCAGAACACACTAGCAACTGCATAGCAACCACCCAAAACACCCTGGCAACTGCATAGCAACCACCCAGAACACCCTAGCAACTGCATAGCAACCAGCCAGAACTCAAAGCAACACATAAACCACCCAGAACACACTAGCAACTGCATAGCAACCATCCAAAATACCCTAGCAACTGCATAGCAACCACCCAGAACACCCTAGCAACTGCATAGCAACCAGCCAGAACTCAAAGCAACACATAAACCACCCAGAACACACTAGCAACTGCATAGCAACCACCCAAAACACCCTAGCAACTGCATAGCAACCACCCAGAACGCCCTAGCAACTGCATAGCAACCAGCCAGAACTCAAAGCAACACATTAACCACCCAGAACACACTAGCAACTGCATAGCAACCACCCAAAATACCCTAGCAACTGCACAGCAACCACCCAGAACACCCTAGCAACTGCATAGCAACCACCCAGAACACAAAGCAACACATTAACCACCCAGAACACCCTAGCAACTGCATAGCAACACATTCACCACCCAGAACATCCTAGCAAATGCATAGCAACCACCTAGACCATCCTTAAAACTGCTTAACAACACAGTAACCACACAGAACACCATAGCAACTGCATAGCAACAATCTAGAACACCCTAGAAACGGCATAGCAACACTAACCACTCAGAACACCCTTGCAACTGCATAGTAACCACCTAGAACCCTGTAGAAACTGCATAGCAACACATTAACCACCCAGAACACACTAGGAACTACATAGAAATGCATGAATCACCCAGTACACCCTAGCAACTGCATAGCAACCACCTAGAACACCCTAAAAACTGTGTAGCAACACATAAATCACTCAGAACACCCTAGCAACTGCATAGCAATGCATTAACCACCCAGAATACTCTAGCAACTATATAGCAACACAATAAAACCACCCAGAACACCCTAGCAACTGCATAGCAACCACCTAGAACATCCTAAAAACTGCTTAACAACACAGTAACCACACAGAACACCGTAGCAACTGCATAGCAACCACCTAGAACACCCTAGAAACAGCACAGCAACACTAACCACTCAGAACAGCCTTGCAACTGCATAGTAACCACATAGAACCCTGTAGAAACTGCATAGCAACACATTTACCACCCAGAACACACTAGGAACTACATAGCAATGCATTAATCACTCAGAACACCCTAGCAACTACATAGCAACCACCTAGAACTTCCTAGAAACTGCATAGCAACACAATAACCACCCAGAACACCCTAGCAACTGCAAAGCCACCACCCAGAACACCCTAGAAACTGTGTAGCAACACATTAATCTCTTAGAACACCCTAGCAACTGCATAGCAACCACCTAGTACACATTAGAAACCGCACAGCAACAGATTAACCACTCAAAACACCCTACATCTGCACAACAACCACCCAGAAAACCCTAGAAATGCAATAACAACCACTCAGAACACTTTAGCAACTGCATAGCAACCACCTAGCAACCACATAACCATGCTAAATCCCCTCAGAATACCTTATAAAAATGTGAATATTCTAGCTTGTGTTTTGACACCCATCTCAGGGTGTTTTTAAAGTGATGTCAGTACTCGAAGCTTTGAAGATGTACTTGCAAAGTTTGTGTTTTAAATTACTTATGTTTTCTGTAGAAGATAACCTTTTAAGATGTTCCTCAAAGGGCTTTTGCGAATGATACATTGCCTCAAAATGCCTCCCTCTCTTTGAAAATATTTACAGGGAAATCTTTTGCTGAAAGACGCTTCTTCCTTTATAAATCCTTCCTCCTTCGCAGTATGATCCTGGCGGTCAGAGAGATGGGCCGCGGCCCCCTCCATTACTGGCTCTCCTTAACAATACATGGTCAAAATGTCAGCCGAGCACCATGACAGGAAATGTCTCATACTCTGGGATTAGACTGAGGTAAGAAAAAAACCCAAAGACATTTTCACCTCCCGCTGAGAACATTAAAGATGTGGAAATTCAGCAAGAGAGACAGCGAGAGCGATAAAGACAAGCAGGGACTTGGGGATTTGTCACTGGCTATCTTGAGTGTTTTGGTTTGAACTCAGCTGAAGGGTTTTTTTATATTCTGATTGTGAGAAAGCATTTCTGTTTGATGTGCTAATATCAACAGCTTCAAAGGGAAAGTCTCGCTCGCTCTGTGTCTCTCTTATCTCGCTGCTCTTCTCGAAGGGATGCCAGACTTTGGTTATACCTCTGTCACGTCGATATGTCAAGAGCGGTACAGTCGTGATGAGAATGAAGACTCCATTTGTCACTGGAGTCGATCTTCAACAGGGAGCAGGTCAGGTGAAATACATCACTGAGCAACTGGAATATGACTCATACTAGAATACTGCCCAGCTAACAGCTACAAATATGCTCTAAGAACGTTTTGTGAATGTTCCTTTTAGTTATGAAAACCTTTCGTATTACCTATTTCGTATTACCCTTTCGTATTACCCGAAAACCTATTTGAAAACCAAAATGTTTTTTATGTGAACGTTAAATGAACATGAACATTTGATCATTCTTCAAACATTACTGGAACGTTCCGAAACAAGTAGTAACGGTAAAAAATGTTAGACGAACGTCCAACTAAAACATTTCAGAAAACAACATTCCATGACAGATATATAAATGTTTTTGTGCTAAAGTTTTGATAATGTTATTAAAGACCAGATAACCTTGAACGAACGTTCTATTAACGTTACTGGATCAACAATTATAGCTTTGAGAGAACCTTGCCAGAATGTTAGCCAAACTGTTTTCTACTCTAATAAACTGTGCGCAAATCGACGGAACAAAATAGTAAATCGTGTGTACAATTTAGCGAGTCGATGGAACGAAATAGCAAATCATGGGCACAACTTAGTAAATCGAGGGAACAAAATAGTAAATCATGGGCACAACTTAGTAAATCGAGGGAACAAAATAGTAAATCATGGGCATGATTTAGTAAATCGAGGGAACGAAATAGTAAATTGTGCGAACAGTTTAGTAAATTGAGGGAACAAAATAGTAAATCTTGCGCACGATTTAGTAAATTGAGGGAATGAAATAGTAAATCGTGCTCAAGGTTTAGCAAAACGAGGGAACAAAATAGTAAATCGTGCACAAGGTTTAGCAAAATGAGGGAGCGAAATAGTAAATCGTGCACAAGGTTTAGCAAAACGAGGGAACGAAACAGTAAATCGTGCACATGACTTAGTAAATCGAGGGAACAAAATAGTAAATCTTGTGCACGATTTAGTAAATCGAGGGAACAAAATAGTCAATCATGGGCACAATTTAGCAAAACGAGGGAGCGAAATAGTAAATCGTGCGCACAATTTAGTAAATTGAGGGAATGAAATAGTAAATCGTGCACAAGGTTTAGCAAAACGAGGGAACAAAATAGTAAATCGTGCACATGACTTAGTAAATCGAGGGAACAAAATAGTAAATCTTGCGCACGACTTAGTAAATCGAGGGAACAAAATAGTAAATCATGGGCACAATTTAGCAAAATGAGGGACCGAAATAGTAAATTGTGTGCACAACTTAGCTAATCGAGGGAACAAAATAGTAAATCGTGCGCACAGTTTAGTAAATTGAGGGAACGAAATAGTAAATTGTGCGCACAACTTAGCTAATCGAGGGAACAAAATAGTAAATCATGGGCACGATTTAGCAAAACGAGGGAACGAAATAGTAAATTGTGCGCACAACTTAGCTAATCGAGGGAACAAAATAGTAAATCGTGCGCACAGTTTAGTAAATTGAGGGAACGAAATAGTAAATCATGGGCACAATTTAGTAAATTGAGGGAACGAAATAGTAAATCATGGGCACAATTTAGCAAAACGAGGGAGCGAAATAGTAAATCGTGCACACAGCTTAGCTAATCGAGGGAACAAAATAGTAAATCGTGCGCACAGTTTAGTAAATTGAGGGAACCAAATAGTAAATCTTGAACATGATTTAGCAAAACGAGGGAACGAAATAGTAAATCATGGGCACAATTTAGTAAATTGAGGGAGCGAAATAATAAATCGTGAGCACAATTTAGCAAAACGAGGGAACGGAATAGTAAATCATGTGCACAATTTACTTTTTTTTCTTGCATGTCATGTGCGTAGCTCCGTGTGTGTGTGTTTGGTATTCAAGGTTAGTATGTGAACTTTTGACTGTCTGGGGCCTCTGGGCTCTGGGTTTTCTGTGATATCTGACAAGCTCTTTTTACTCTGAGGGGAGCACACAGCTGGGGAGGACGAGGAGCTCTTAGTATGTGTGTGTGTGTGATGCTCATCGCTCTACACGCATTTAAAGACTCAAACTGTGTCCAAAACCAAAGACAGCTGCATGGCTGCCCAGTTAGTCAACGACTCGTTCCTCCTAAAGAAACTTCCAACACACCATAATGTCACGTCTAATGATGTAGAACAAATTCAACAGAGCTTCAGACAAAACCAAGCATGTATTTAATCACTACACTGAGAGAAAAAAAGTGTGGAAACAGTTTTCACTCAGATATTACTAGTTCATTTCACAATTACAAAGAAATGGCAAGTCACACATTGAATTAAATGTGACATTTTGGGTATTTTCTTGTTAAACGTTCAAAAAATCATTTTTACAGTGTATAATGCTTATTTCTCAGCAGAATATATTTATATTTTATAGAATATTTATTAAAATACACTTAGAAGAAAAGATTCTGTATAGAACCTTAAAGGGTTCCGTCATAACGTGAGCATTATAATTAAGATAACTAATTTAGAGATAAGGTATCATATGTATCTTTTGCAGAGATGCATTGCTAACAAATCCATCATAAATTTAATTTAAATACTGAAATAATCTACTTCATGATTGATTATTTTACTCATTATTTTGTCTGTTTATTTTCATGCTGATTAGCATCACATTGTTAGTTCAGTAACATGCTGCCACAAATCAATCATTAACATTACAAACCATGTTTTCTTTCACAACCAATGCTTTTTAATGACAGATTGATGCGTGATTCCACACCTGCTGACAGTGTGTTTATGCATCTGCGCAGACGCTGTGCTGTTCAGTCCTTCAGCAGTTTTCCCTTACGTTGCTTTCTGTCAGAGTGACGACTCCGTCTGTCAGCACTTCCGTCCGGACCGGCCCTGTGATTGCTCAAGTGACGAGAACTCATGAAAAAGTGCTGTCTGCAACACCAGCATCTCTCTTTGGACATGAGGAAACCCAGAGCTGCTCCTGGATCAGTTTTTGCACATTTAATTGGATATATACATATAATGGCATGCCATTCTCTGCAGTTGATTTGCATCACATTTTCTTAAAACTAAAGTTTGAAATGACACTGACTTTTTTTGGCTCATTTTTGGTCTCTCTTGAAAAATTGCTTAAAATCAATATCTCTCTGTATGGAGTTTTTGGATGGCGTTTTAACCTCCGCAGCCCTATTGCTGCTCTGTATTGAGGTCAGGTGAATAAATCTCTCGTCTTAGAGTTAAAAAGGCCACATGGCCCCTATTTCACAGTCCTCCATATGTAGGGTTAAAGAAGCAGCCCTCAACCTCATCATTTAAATGAGTTTCCCCGCAGGCCTCCGTAGACATTTATTACGGGATTAACCAAACTATGATGAATGCTCAGAGACTTGACCGGGTTACGCTCACGGTTACTTAACATGCACATGTGAGAGCCAGCGTGCTGTAATATCAGTCTGGACTGAAGGTCACTTCATTTATTCTGAAGCGTATGAGGCTTTTATTGCTCTGAATTGTGCACATACACAGTTTAAAATGCAAGAACCACAAACAATTAAATTAAAAGGAACCACCCTTAAACAAATTCACAGTAAAAAGTAATATTCTTTATGAACTCCAGTCTTATTTTTCTAGTAAAAATATATAATAGTCCTTAAACCAAGATACTGCACAATATTTTCTCTCTTTCATTTTGCATTGTTTTTTTGCAGTGTAAGATTTCAAGTTCAAGTTGGATTCTCATTCTTAGCACAAACTACTGTGAAGGAAAAGCACATTAGTTAAAGGTACACTCAGTGGTGGACGAAGTACACAAATCAAGTACTTGAGTAAAAGTACAGATACGTATCATAAAATATTACTCAAGTGAAAATATTTAGTGCTCCTTTTCAATTTTACTTGAGTGAAAGTACTTGATTTTGAATGTACTTAAGTAAAAAAGTACTGATTGATGAATGTTTATTTTGTAATTTTATATAGGCCACTTATTTAATTTAGACTAATTTTATATTTTATATAATCCTATTGCTCAAAATAATTATGATTATGAATTGTCAAATAGCACTAGTCTGGATGGAAGATTAGTGGATGCAGATACATAATATGTAATGTGTTGACAAACAATATAAAATTGCTAAAACATTGCTGCAGCAGCGGGGAAGATGAACGTGCATGTGTTATTTGCACGATTCAGGATAAAATGAGAATCAAGATTTTTATTTGTTTCTTTCAAATAAAAAATCATGATTCTGAACAGACAACTAAACAAAACTGCATATAATTATTTACTAGCGGACAAAATATTAACTGCTGCAGTCTATTTAAAAATGTTTAATTTATTAATTTTCAAAATGGGTTTGAATGAATGATTTAATGACTCATAACTATTTCTCTTGTTTCATTACTGGATGAATCAGTGTTTTTGAACAAATCTTTTGAGTGAATGATTCAATGTCAAAAACATTTTAACAGTCACTTGTCGCCTCCTAGTGCCGTAACAATGTAATCAATACAATCGTTATTTGAAGCGGCAAGTTTTAAAATGTGATTTGATCTGATTGAATCGAGATCACGATCTGTAGACACATTGTTGTGGACGTGTCGCATTAAAGCGTTTCAGTGGGCTTAAACAGATCGCCCTTTACATCAGATTTAGTTCAAAAACTGACCTAAATATGATTTTCAGTTGCAATAATTCATCCTAAAATTCAACGTTAGTAGGCTGACTTACTTTTCGCCATAAGTCGTGCGTGCACTCGAGGATCACCCAGTTCGTGGCTAATTTTCAGTCAGACTTGTAAATTCATTCACTGGTCGCTCTGAACGGATCACTGAATCAGTGAGTTGACTCGAGAACAGCTGCAATACGATCAGTCCAGTTCGCTATTGAATTGTTGATGTGATTTGTAAACCGATTTAACAGGATGATTGAAAAGAATCAGTTCGTGCACGAATCGGACACCGCTTTTGCGTCTCTGACCATGTGACGATTTCTTCATTTTAAAATAATGAGTAACGATATGTTTTATGAAATGTAGTGGAGTAAAAAGTACGATCTTATGCTTTGGAATGTAGTGAAATAAAAGTAAAGTTTGCTCAAAATAAAAATACTCCAGTAAAGTACAGACACTTAAAATGTACTTAAGTACAGTAACGAAGTAAAAATACTTCCATCATCAAAAATACTGCCATCATCTCCGCGTCACTTTTACATTTCAAATCCTTCATTCTCGCCATATCTGAAAAGCCGAGCTAATGTTGATTCTTGTTTTATTACGAGCTCTGTTGCATTCTCTTTTTACCAGCAGACTTTCCTCTGTTCGGCATTTGTATTAAACAGGTGATTCCCTGGAGGTTGGAGATTTAGCGGCTCCATGTCAACCTTTCTCATTTGTTGTGACAACTATGGAAGGCTGAAAGGTTCAAAAATGTGATTTTTAACACGTCAACAACACGTAAAATATGAGTATTTCACGTTGTTTGCACGTAGTTAACACACTGATTTTTCACGTGTTGATTTTCAAGCACAAAAAAAACGTATTTAATGTGTGAAATATGCGTGAAACACTCGTATTTTACGTGTTGACGTATTAAAATTCACGTGTTTTTGAACCTTTTGGCCTTCCATAGACAAATAACCTGTGCCACTCGCACACCAGACGTGTGTCAGATCAGCCGGAGCAACTTTTCTCTATTTACGGATATGACGACAAACACACACACCTCCCGTGCATGTACGCAATTTCCCATCAAAACCACACCGTCAGGTCTAAAATATAAACACTTAATAATAGACAATTATTAGGGTAAGACAAAAAGTTTAAAGCATTGATGATGTTCAGACTCATTATTTAAATGTTGTTAATTTTGAAGAGAGTTAATTTAACATATCCAGATGTTTATATTGCTACCTGAGTATCTGCTTTAATGACATATAAAGGAAACTCCATTGTGAAATTTACTAGCAATTTCTTAGTGAAAATTGTTATTTTTTTCAGTGTATGATTCTGCATAACATTTGCATGTTTGCTATAGATAGATAGATAGATAGATGGATAATGTATGGATGGATGGATGGATGGTTAGATAGATAGATGGATGGATAGATAGATAGATAGATAGATAGATAGATAGATAGATAGATAGATAGATAGATAGATAGATAGATGGATAATGGATGGATGGATGGATGGATGGATAATGGATGGATGGATGGATAGATAGAATGATAGATAGATAGATAGATAGATAGATAGATAGATAGATAGATAGATAGATAGATAGATAGATGGATAATGTATGGATGGATGGTTAGATGGATGGATGGATGGATGGATGGATGGATGGATAGATAGATAAATGGATGGATAGATAAATAGATAGATGGATGGATAATGGATGGATGATTGATTGATGGATGATAGATAGATAGATGGATGGATGGATGGATGGATGGATGGATGGATGGATGGATAGATAGATAGATAGAATGATAGATAGATAGCTGGATTGATAGATCGATAGATAGAGAGATAGATAGATAGAATGATAGATGGATGGATAGATAAATAGATAGATAGATAATGGATGGATGAATATATGAATGGATGGATGGATGGATAGATAGATAGATAGATAGATAGATAGATAGATAGATAGATGATAGATAGATAGATAGATAGATAGATAGATAGATAGATAGATAGATAATGGATGGATGGATGAATATATGAATGGATGGATGGATAGATAGATAGATAGATAGAATGATAGATAGATAGATAATGGATGGATGGATAGATAGATAGATAGATAGATAGATAATAGATAGATAGATAGATAATGGATAGATAGATAGATAATGGATAGATAGATAGATAGATAGATAGATAGATAGATAGATAGATAGATAGATATGGGCAATTTCTTAGTGAAAATTGTTATTTTTTTCAGTGTATGATTCTGCATAACATTTGCATGTTTGCTATAGAGTGCATTCTTTTTCCAGTTTAATTAAAATGCATTTCTTCAAGCGTTTTCCTCCCACACAAAGGCCATTTTGGGCATATGTGCACATGCATCAGCTAATTTGTACATTCACTATGAGGTGTTGTGCTCGTGCACCTGTCTGCACAGTAACCTGGCTCAGGGGTTGAGTGCTGCTTTCATGCGGCACGTCGCTGTATAATTTGTAGGTAATTTGAGGTCTGTCAAAGCATGCCTTTGATTCTCCTCGTGCAGCACGCAAAAAACCAACGGATGCATCCTTTTGTTGCTGTTCGCCGTCAAATTAGGCCGCAGAGGAGCGAAACAATGCCACCTCTGTACGCCTGCGCCGCGCAAAGGAGCGAGATCCAGCGACGGTTTACCATCATAATGCTTCACAGATGGCACTGAACACAGGAAGAAATCAAGCTTGCGTTTTACCCCTTTGTCTCACCTCATTAGCTTCCCTCCACCCCCACACCAACCTCTCTCTCTCTCTGCTTCCTCCTCCACATCTCACCACAATTACTCATTAATTAGCATAGCAAACTGCGCGCTGACCACGGGAAAACAGAAATGAGAACGTAAATGTATTTTGCCCGGTCGGCCGTGACAATTACGGATTGATTAAGAACGTCGCGCGAGAGAAGGGCAGAGGAGAACCGCGCGCGCGCGCTAAAGGCTGCTTTAATAAACACGTGATTGATTTGATTTCGCGGGCCCCGCGGGGTTTTGTCTTATCAGAGTCGTGAATCAGACTCGTAGCTCTGTCGCTGCTAATGAGTGATTTACAACAGCCAGCAGAGAGGAACGCGTGTTACTGACGCACAGCCTGCTCTGTTTGACAGACCGCAGGGTTTAGTGCCAGACATTTCGAGCACGCATGCGCGCGTTCCACTGCTGAATGACAGCTTTCTGAAAGTCAAGGATACAAGTGCAACCAACCCATATTATTTCAGTAACGTGAGTGAACCAGAGTATCATCATGTAAAAACATTAAATATGCTGGTTTAAAACCAAACCAAGTTGGGTTGAAAATGGACAAACGCAGGGATTGGGTTGTTTTGACCCAGCGGTTGGGTTAAATGTTTGCCCAACCTGCTGGGCAGTTGTATTTAACCCAACTATTGTTTAAAAATGACTGTATTGCTGGCTTGAAATTAATCCAAAGTATGTTGGAAATTAAAAATCAGACACATAATTACTAGAGGCAACAATAATAATCAAAAGGTTATTTGTTAATAAATGTTTGATTAGTCAAGTCACCTTTATTTATATAGCGCTTTTTACAATGTAGATTGTGTCAAAGCAGCTTTACATTGATAACTGGTACATAATTTAAAGAATGGTGTCAATGCAGGCAGATCAGAAGCACTGTTGATTAAATGTCAAGAATACTGTTGAATATCAAATGTCAAGTGTCCCCAACTAAGCAAGCCAAAGGCGACAGCGGCAAGGAACCCAAACTCCATCAGGTGGCAAACAGGTAAACATTATTATTCACTAAACTTATTGATAAATGTTAATTTCCAACATACTTTGGGTTCATTTTAAAGGATTAGTTCACTTTAAAATAAATTTTTCCTGATAATTTACTCACCCCCATGTCATCCAAGATGTCCATGTCTTTCTTTCTTCAGTGGAAAAGAAATGAAGGTTTTTAAGGAAAACATTCCAGGATTTTTCTCCTTTTAGTGGACTTCAATGGCCTCCAAACGGTTAAAGGTCAAAATTACAGTTTTAGTGCAGCTTCAAAGGGCGTTAAACGATACCAGACGAGGAATAAGAGTCTTATCTGGCGAAACGATCGGTCATTTTCAAAAAAAAGCCAAAAGCTCACTTTCGTATTCTTCAAAAAGCTTACGATTCTCTAAGCGATTCTGAGCGGAGAAACTTCCTGTTGACGTTCGAAGTGTTGTCAAACAAAACAGAGGCTAGCTAGACCCTCCCTCCTCCTCTTCCTCTCCCTCCCCTCCGTGCTTCCTGAAACAATCATGAACGTGCATTTAAAATGTAAGTAGCTTGCGTATTGACGCTGCTTGTCGGTTATTGGCTGGAGCATGTTTATTATGTTTAGTGGTCCAGGCTGCACCAGTTTGTTTTTGTGTACGTTTTTGGAGCTTGTGGCGACTACAGAGACCGCGTTTTTTTTACAGTGTGTTCAGGGGACAGGCAGCTAGCGGATAGTGAGGAGATGTTTGCTGTATGTGACAAAAAATGTTTTGGCCTAAAAACGCGTGACATCGCTTAGAGCGCCTTTAAGTAGAATAGGGAAGGTGTAGGACATACAGCGTAAGCTTTTTGAAGAATACGAAAGTGCGCTTTTGGCGAAACCACTTAATAGGCGATCATTTGTTTATATAAAGCATATACATTTACATTTTATTCGAAAATGACAGATGGTTTCTCTAGATAAGACTCTTATTCCTCGTCTGGTATTGTTTAAAGCCCTTTGAAGCTGCACTGAAACTGTAATTTTGACCTTCAATCGTTCGGAGGCCATTGAAGTCCATTATAAGGAGAAAAATCCTGGAATGTTTTCATCAAAAACCTTAATTTCTTTTCGACTGAAGAAAGAAAGACATGAACATCTTGGATGACATAGGGGTGAGTGAATTATCAGGAAAATTTTATTTGAAAGTGAACTAATCCTTTAAGCAAGAAATACAGTAATTTGTAAGCAATAGTTACAAATTACCCAGCAGCAACGTTGGACAAAAACCAAACCGCCATTTTCAAACCAATTTAGGTTGAGCATTTTTAGTGTAAGATTCAAAAAAGCTTTTATAAACATTCAATTTATACACTGAAAAATTGTTACGTTATATATATATTTTATTACGCACTATAGTAATGCACTGTTAGGCCTAAATGTACAATCCTAAATGTAATCCTGGGTTGTTTCAACCCAAATTTGGGTCAAATATGGACAAACCCAGCTGCTGCGTTCAATTTTTCAATTACATTTTAACCCAATGATTGGGTTTGTCCATATCTGACTCAAATTTGTTTTGAAACAACCCAGCATTTTGTACTTATATTAATAAAAATATTTATTTTAATCTAATGTTATACATGATATTTTAATCACATTTTCATTCATGCATTAATTTATAATAATTTATTTATGTACTTAAAGGTTCTTTGAGGAAAGTAGGATGTCGGTCATTTTGATGAAAGATTATGAAGACAAACATTGTTTTCTTTGGAATAACATAGACTTATTCTGTTTAAAAAAGCAAACAGGGTCCATGTCGACTTTAATGCTGCGTTCACATCATGCACATACGGTTGCTTTATTACAAATGCCCAATACTGACATCATGTAATTCTGATCATTCACATTTCACATGATGTAATATTTTCCTCCTGTTTAGGAGGGACAGAGATCCGTGAGTCTGAAATGAAGGTTTGGATGTACAGTAGTGGCCAGGGGAAGATGAAGTACAGGGACGATTGCCACCCTCACAGTGTGAAAATTACCCCATTAATTCACTTCCTCCGGCTTCTCTGTCCCTGAGCACAACAGCGCTCCATTCTCCCTCCCGCTCACCCTCTCTCTCTCTTGTCACAGCAACATTATCATATCCTGGTTGCCGAGGCAACTGGCTTGGAATGCCTCAATTTTCCCGTCACCTCGGAGCCCTGAGTAAACAGAGGAGATTATCATTCCTTGTTCTGTGACAAACACAGTGTCACGTCTGCTTGTCATAACGGTTGTACTCTTGCTTTCTAGGTTCCTGCTGTATGACAGACATCAGATGTGACATCGTTCTTCACAGTTCTGCAGCGAGAGGTTATCGATGAAAGGGGTTTAAAATCACTGCGCCTGTTAAGTGTAATAAAACGCTGCTTCTGTTCCATTTGCTTTGGTTTAAAGCTCTGTATTCCTCAAACCTGGTCAGTGATTTCTGCTGTGAAAATACTGCAAGAGACTGAAAGTATGAGGAGATATTAAATTATAGTATAAAACATACAAGAATTAAAAACTGTGCATACATTATGCATGTTCTAGTGATCTTTCTGTTTCATTGATAGATAGATAGATAGATAGATAGATAGATAGATAGATAGATAGATAATGGATGGATGGATGGATGAATATATGAATGGATGGATGGATGGATAGATAGATAGATAGATAGATGGATAGATAGATAGATAGATAGATAGATAGATAGATAGATGGATAATGTATGGATGGATGGTTAGATAGATAGATGGATGGATGGATGGATGGATAATGGATGGATGGATAGATAGATAGATAGATAGATAGAATGATGGGTGGATAGATGGATGGATAGATAGATAGATAGATAGATAGATAGTTAGATAGATAGATGGATAGATGGATTGATGGATGGATGGATAGATAGATGGATGGATAATGGATAGATAGATGGATAGATAGATAGATAGCTGGATTGATAGATCGATAGATAGATAGATAGATAGATAGATAGATAGATAGATAGATAGCTGGATTGATAGATCGATAGATAGATAGAATGATAGATGGATGGATGGATAGATAAATAGATAGATAGATAGATAACGGATGGATGGATGAATATATGAATAGATGGATGGATAGACAGATAGATAGATGGATGGATAGATG
Source organism: Anabarilius grahami (assembly GCA_003731715.1). NCBI lineage: Eukaryota > Metazoa > Chordata > Actinopteri > Cypriniformes > Xenocyprididae > Anabarilius > Anabarilius grahami. The sequence goes on from RJVU01072345.1 coordinate 3,254,130, forward strand.
GATGGATGGATAGATAAATAGATAGATAGATAGATAACAGATGGATGGATGAATATATGAATAGATGGATGGATAGATAGATAGATAGATGGATAGATAGATGGATGGATGAATATATGAATGGATGGATGGATAGATAAATAAATAGATGGATAGATAGATAGATAGATAGATAGATGGATGGATGAATATATGAATGGATGGATGGATAGATAGATAAATAGATGGATAGATAGAATGATAGATAGATAGATAATGGATGGATGGATAGATAGGTAGACAGATAATTTGTAGAATTTAAAAGGTTTTAGTAATTATGTTTTAAAAATATGTAAAGTGTACAATTTTAAATATATAATGTTCATGGTTATAAGTGTGATTCAATAGATTTGATTTGAATTACCTACATTTCTTTGAAAATGTTTAGTGTTAATAATTTAAATAAATAAATGTAACAGTAATCATTCCTGCATGGGGTGTTTTGTGTGTTTGAGGAGTGAACTTGATTTATTGAACTGCTGCACTCTCCTCCCTGCGCCTCAATCCGGAGTGCTGAACTCCAGCTCCGGGTTTTCTCCGCCGATCCGCTCCAGCTGGACTCGAGTGTCCGGGCTGTGGAAGAGCTCGTGTTGGGTTGCATCGCTTCAATGTCTCGCAGTGAGAGATGCAAACAAGCGTAAAGAGCCATTAGAGCTCCGGTGGAAGCAAAGCAGAGGACTGTGTGACTGCAGCTGATTTGGGACGTACTCTGATCATTGGGATTCTACGGTGAGAATTAAGGACACTTGCTATTTTTACCCTCCGGGCTCAAAACCGAAGGAGAAATGTCGTTTCTCCAGCTGGTTGTCCTGGATTTGGAGTAGATCCGAACTGTTCTGATGGCTGCAGTCCAGTGAAACCGGCCTGTCTTTGGATCTCCAGTGTGTGTGTGAGTGTGTATGAATGTGTGTGTGTGTGCGCGCATGTGTGTGTATGAGTCCGTATGTGTGTGTGTAACCCCAGCACATTTTCTTGGAGGGCTATTTTTCGTGTCTTTTGGATCTATGGGATGCATCTAGATCGGACTGGGTCCTCTGGGGGGTAAGTGCGCTTGTTTATTATGTTTTATGTATTTTTGTGCTGCCACTTATCTTGTGTCTTTAGCTTTAGCCGTCAGGATTAGCACTGCATTGACCTCATGGCTTTATTCCATGTTTGCATACCTGAAATGTCACTGTAATGGCTCAAGACTGTGATTTATTAAATTTATATTTGTTAAAAACATTAATATATACACGTTTATTTATTTATTTGTTAGCGGTTTACGTTTGTTTTGGGTGGATTTGGTTCTTTAAGCTTTTTGGCGTTGTACCTCGGATGTATTTTTGATGTTTAATATGTCAAACATACATATTCTTCCGTGAGTTTGTTGTTTTAATTGTTTGTTTTAATTTCTGTACAAGTAAATCAGTCTGAATGCTAATGCTAAGTGCTCTTTGTCATATCCGCCGTTAGCTGTGCTAGCAAATCCCGAGTGTTTTTGAGCGCTATAATAATCATATTTGACAGCGACAGTGTTTTTATTGATGAGGAGTTTGTGATTGATCTGTTGGGCTTGATTTGTGTGACGGTTTGATCAGTTGGTCGAGTGTGTGTGTGTGTGTGAGATGATCTCGTGCTTACAAAAGCTAAAGCGGCTAAACAGCGTGTGTGTTGAATAGAAAGACACAAGATTCACTGTATTCCTCACAAAGTAACATAACATCAGCATATTATGGTATTCTTGAGGTACCTTCGAAAATCTTAAGTGCCATAATGCATACATATAGACATTATTAAGCATTGTAATGCCTTGGTTGGACATCACTTATTGAAAACTGCCAAGGTATTACCATGTTTTTTGACATATACTATGACAGTATTGTGGTATTACCATGTTTTTTGACACATACTATGACAGTATTGTGGTATTACCATGTTTTTTGACATATACTATGACAGTATTGTGGTATTACCATGTTTTTGGACATGTACTATGACAGTATTGTGGTATTACCATGTTTTTGGACACGTACTATGATAGTATTGTGGTATTACCATGTTTTTGGACACGTACTATGATAGTATTGTGGTATTACCATGTTTTTGGACACGTACTATGATAGTATTGTGGTATTACCATGTTTTTGGACACGTACTGTGATAGTATTGTGGTATTACCATGTTTTTGGACACGTACTGTGATAGTATTGTGGTATTACCATGTTTTTGGACACGTACTATGATAGTATTGTGGTATTACCATGTTTTTGGACACGTACTATGATAGTATTGTGGTATTACCATGTTTTTGGACACGTACTATGATAGTATTGTGGTATTACCATGTTTTTGGACACGTACTGTGATAGTATTGTGGTATTACCATGTTTTTGGACACGTACTATGATAGTATTGTGGTATTACCATGTTTTTGGACACGTACTATGATAGTATTGTGGTATTACCATGTTTTTGGACACGTACTATGATAGTATTGTGGTATTACCATGTTTTTGGACACGTACTATGATAGTATTGTGGTATTACCATGTTTTTGGACACGTACTATGATAGTATTGTGGTATTACCATGTTTTTGGACACGTACTATGATAGTATTGTGGTATTACCATGTTTTTGGACACGTACTATGATAGTATTGTGGTATTACCATGTTTTTGGACACGTACTATGATAGTATTGTGGTATTACCATGTTTTTGGACACGTACTATGATAGTATTGTGGTATTACCATGTTTTTGGACACGTACTATGATAGTATTGTGGTATTACCATGTTTTTGGACACGTACTATGATAGTATTGTGGTATTACCATGTTTTTGGACACGTACTATGATAGTATTGTGGTATTACCATGTTTTTGGACACGTACTATGATAGTATTGTGGTATTACCATGTTTTTGGACACGTACTATGATAGTATTGTGGTATTACCATGTTTTTGGACACGTACTATGATAGTATTGTGGTATTACCATGTTTTTGGACACGTACTATGATAGTATTGTGGTATTACCATGTTTTTGGACACGTACTATGATAGTATTGTGGTATTACCATGTTTTTGGACACGTACTATGATAGTATTGTGGTATTACCATGTTTTTGGACACGTACTATGATAGTATTGTGGTATTACCATGTTTTTGGACACGTACTGTGATAGTATTGTGGTATTACCATGTTTTTGGACACGTACTATAATAGTATTGTGGTATTACCATGTTTTTGGACACGTACTATGATAGTATTGTGGTATTACCATGTTTTTGGACACGTACTATGATAGTATTGTGGTATTACCAAGTCTTGGGACATTTCCCATGGTATTACCATTCCTTTGGACATTGGTATTACCATGTTTTTGGACATGTACTATGATAGTATTGTGGTATTACTATGATTGTACTGTGGTATTACCATGTTTTTGGACATGTACTATGATAGTATTGTGGTATAACCATGTTTTTGGACATGTACTATGATAGTATTGTGGTATTACCATGTTTTTGGACATGTACTATGATGGTATTGTCGTATTACCATGTTTTTGGACATGTACTATGATAGTATTGTGGTATTACTATGATAGTATTGTGGTATTACCATGTTTTTGGACATGTACTATGATAGTATTGTCGTATTGCCATGTTTTTGGACATGTACTATGATAGTACTGTATTCTTGAAAGTACGTTGGAGGAACATGTAAATACAAATGCATAATTTTAGTTTTTATATCAATCAAAATATGGTAATACAATAACGGTACCGTGGTACAGTACTTTTTGTGAGGAAGGCACAATGGCAGATCTAGAGAGCAGGTGGTTGATATTTAATGCGATTCAGTGAAATATCATGATAATTCTTCATTTACTCACCCTCGTATCGTTACAGACAAACCCTCTGACTGCTGTTGAACACAAAAAGATGAATATTTGGGCTTTCAGGCTCCAAAATGACAAAAAAACATCAGTAGTCTATACGACTCGCGCAAGAAGTCTTAAGTCATATGATTGCTTTTATGAGGAACAGATCCAAATTTATCATATGACTTTAGAAGACATTGCATTATGTGCAGAGTCTTTTATCTAAAGTCACTAACATTGAATTAAAGGTATGCATTTGATCAGTTTCTGCATTCTTTGGGAATTGGAACTATTTCTTTGTAGAATCATGGGTAATGTAGTTTTTCACCTGGAATTTTACTGTTAAAACACAATTATTTAAACAAAAATAAGTTGAAATATTGTGGGTTTTTGGCTTCAGCAAACCATCCATTAACAATCTCATAGCTTACAGTAGGTCTGTCTTTAACACTTTATAACTTTATAAGTTATCTGAAAAAAATGGATAAAACACACACACACACACACACACACACACACAGATTGAAAACGTTCAGGTTTCAGCAGTGCATTTATAAAGCAGTTTGGTAGCACAAGGGCCATTTATCAGGAAAAACGGCAGCTTGATTTGTTTCGGTGTCAGTTTGTCTTCCTACTGCAGTAATTATTGTGTCCTGTTTAGTTTGCTGAAGGGCAGAATCATCCCTCGAGCGTCTTTCCTCATTCCTGCTCTGAAACTGCACAAAATCTTTGTGGAAAAAGCTGTCCTCTTCCTTAAAGTGAGCCAGCGTTGACATTTGCTCCTTTAATGATCAGAGATTCAACTGTGCTCGCACACACACAAAAGCCTTGAAAATTTACACTTTGCATTAATAATTCAAGGTCTGCCAGCACTCTTGGCGTCGATGGAGTGGACCGAGGTGCTTTTCCGCGGGTTGACGCAGGTTCAAAGACTTTGGAGTCATTACGACTAATGTAACATCATCAAGTTGAATTCACGCAAATTACTGTCTCTTGACATTTGGCAGCGTCTGTTTCCATTAAGTTCAAAACAACAGTTTCTGCCAAAATATCACACTGTACTGCCAAAGACGGTCTGATGTTCTGCTGAGGCTCCAAGACTGTAAATATTCTCAATGTATAGTTGCAGTTCTGGATGCTGATTGGTTGAAATAGCATTCCAGGTGTGTTAAAGTACAATATATCATAACATATAGATCATCTAACGAAATTATGGCGCTTTTACAACCCTCTTATATTTATAGTATAGCACAAACTTGAGTATTAATCATCTTTTAATTAGGGCTGTTATTAACAACTATTTTGGCAATCGAGTAATCGGTCGATTATTTTTGATGATTAATCGAATAATCCGATCATTTTTGGGTGGTAATAAAAATAGACCTAACCCTTTATAGAACAACAGCCTTTAAAATGACTTAAAATACATATATAATAATTACAATGAGGGCTGTTTAGCGATTAATCGCATCCAAAACAAAAGTTTGTGTTTACATATACAATGCATATTTATTTTGTATTTATAAACACATACACATGTAAATGTTTAAGCAATATTTACATGTAGCCTACAGGTTTAAATTTATATTCGTATATAATTTAAATTATAAACAAATTTGATTAAATTTGACACTACCGTTCAAAAGTTTGGGATCGTTACAATTTTTAATGTTTTTAAAAGAAGTTTCGTCTGCTAACCAAGACTGCATTTATTTGACTAAAAATACATTAAAAACAGGAATATTTTGAAATATTATTACAATTTAAAATAACTGTTTTCTATTTGAATGTATTTTACAAAGTAATTTATTCCTGTGATGGTAAAGTTGAATTTTCAGCATCATTACTCCAGTCTTCAATGTCACATGATCCTTCAGAAATCATTCTAATATCTGATTTGCTGCTCAAGAAACATTTCTGATTATTATCAATGTTGAAAACAGTTGTGTACTTTTTTTTTCAGGATTCCTTGATTTAATAAAAAGTTCAAAAGAACAGCATTTATCTGAAATACAAAGCTTCTGTAGCATTATACACTACCGTTCAAAAGTTTGGGGTCAGTAAGAATTTTTATTTTTATTTTTTTGATAAGAAATTAAAGAAATTAATACTTTTATTACTAATATATCATGTGACACTGAAGACTGGAGTAATGATGCTGAAAATTCAGCTTTGCCAACACAAGAATAAAATATATTTTCAAATATTTTCAAAGAGAGAAGTTATTTTAAATTGCAATAATATTTCAAAATATTCCTGTTTTTACTGTATTTTTAATTAAATAAATGCAGTCTTGGTTAGCACACGAAACTTCTTTTTAAAACAATAAAAAATCGTACCGATCCCAAACTTTTGAACAGTAGTGTACATGCATGTGTATGTTTATAAATACAAAATAAATAGTACACACACATATTATGTAAACACAAACAATTATTCTAGATGCGATTAATCGCGATTAATCATTAAACAGCCCTAATTGCAATGAGGCAATAATAATAGTTCCAAATAAAGGGTTTCCATTACAGATTTGCGCAAAAGTTTTGCGATATTTTTTAAATGTCGTCATTTCGCAATCTTTCTTTTTTTTAAATCGACATTTCCATTAACCAATGTTATGCGACTAAAATGTATTTTTTTCCTTTCGCGATAAGTCATTTTAGATTTCAGAATTTCACTACGCTAAATTATAGTTTAATATATCATGCAACCTTATAAATGGTCTAATAATGTGTTTCATTGATTCTTGTCCGTGGAATGCGCCACTTTTGCTGGTTAATCGACACGCTAAATTGCAATCGTTTAAAATCAAGTCCTCGAATTTAATTGAGGAATCATGACATCCCTACTATCAATGCATGTGCAGAAAATGCAATGACAACAGTATTATATATAAACATTATTATATATAAGAAACTGGAAGTGCTATTGTTTGAGTAGATGGATGAGATTTCAACTGCAGACACTTTCGAAAACCTTGTACAGTTCTGGAAGTGAGAGTTCAGTTCCAGAAATAAATACTTTCGGAAAGTACCTGACTTCACGGCACGTTTTTAGGGTTTATGGGTTTCGTTTTGAGTTGCGCTCAAGCTCCAGTCAATGTGGTGGTGGTCTGAAATGTGTTGTGTGCATTAGATTTATTTTTATGGTAGTTCCCCGTTTTGGTGACCGAAACTGTTGTTTGACTCTGGAGGTTATGTTACCTAGTTTCCCTGGATTGCTTCTGGCTTTGTGCGGATAACTCCTGAAAAGCACCTGAAATCTGAGCTTTATTCAAGATTTACACTGGATTTTTTTATTTTGTCCTTGACGCTTGGTGTTAGCGTGCATCGTTTATGAACCTAATTATGTCACTTGGACAGAAATTCATTTGGTCATTTTGAGATTATTGCCATTAGGAAAATAGTTTTTTATGATTATTAATAAAATATGTAATAATGGTGTCTTATTGTATTGCTCTTGTTGCCATTTTTCAAAGCACTACGCCACAGTGATTTATCCCAATTTTTCAAATGAATTTTTGGACTAATTCCCTTCACTGTTCAACCATTCTGTGGTTTGAAGGATAACTTGCATTCAGTACGGATTGATTCATGTTCAGTATCCAGCAGAAGTCTTTTTGGCATCAGGTGCAGTTGCGGTCGGAGTTGTCCTGATCCACAACAAAGCCTCCTGGAGATAAATGGCTTGCTGGGGATTTCTGTTCCTGTGCCGAGTGCGGTGAGGTATGCTCAGGATAACGTCTGCAAAGTCACTCTCTCTCTCTGACATTTTGTTATCATGCTGCCATTTGGCAGGAACCCAAGTGGATTCTAGCAGAGTGAAAGATGAACGGTTTGCTCATCGGATCCAGGAGTGTTTTGAATGACGGGTGCGGTACAAGTCCTTACATACACTCTAGAGCGGGACGGCATTCAGGATTTTACACCCCTCATAAAAGCCATGTAACTGTCTTGAACCACAGTGAGTTATGGCCTCATCTTCAACTCGCTGTTGGGGGCCGATTTAGTTTTCATTTTCATTTCTAGTGATGAGTTTTTTTTTTTATTCCAGTTCCACAGTCCAGGTCTGGCTATCTGTGGTCACGCTGGACATTATTCATTGACTTTTACTTGGAAAATTACACCATAATGATGGAAGTTGCATGGAGTTTTTTATATTTTTAGCAACAGTTGGGAGTTTTCTTTGTCTGTTAGCATTTTATTGAGTTTTCTTCACTCTAAAACTACACTGGGTTAAAAACATCCCAATAACTTTGGTAAATATAGGCCAGAACTCATGTTGGGTTAATTTTACCCAGCAAAATTGGGTTGTTTATTAACCCAAATAAACGGACTCATTTTTAGTATAGCTTATTACTAGCTTTTAAAAAAAAAAAAAAATTATTTCATAGGTGAATTAATGTTTATGGATTAACCTAAATCCTCAACTTTTTTTTAAATACTCCACACAACCACTGGTTTGCATGACAGTTCCTTTATTTTCGATCATATTTTATAGTATAGCATATTTTATATCGTTTTTAATACATTTAAGCTCGTTTTACAAATATTACAAGTAAAAATTAAACATTTAGAAGTAATTAAAGTGTAATCGATCAGTCTCTGTTGTCCTGTTTCCACTGTAATGCAGCTGGATCTCGTGCCAGAGATGACTCGCGTTCGGCGGGGGAACTATTTTATTTAATCTGACCCAGGATCTGGGTAACACAAAAACTACCCAAACGCCGGGTTGTTATGTCTGACACAGGATTTGCATGTCTTTGTTGTCATCTGTGTTTTCTGAAATAGCCAAACTTTTGGTCATTTTGATGATATCGCCATCTGAAAAATTAATTTTTGCGATTATTATTATTATAATAATAAATTAAATGCAATTAGTTATTGAACATTGGAGTCTTCTAGACAGCATTGGACAAAGCAAATTTTATGCTCATTTGGCACTTGACAAGTGTTTAATTCGTACCCTGAAACGTTTCGTCTTCAAGCAGAGCTCCTTGTCATTTGCAGATGGTGCTAATTTGTGTGTCCTTGCGTGTTTGTTTTCATTGTACCTCCGTCAGTTGCAGATAGGGAGTCGCAGGCAGATGTGCTGAGATCTTTTCCTGTTAATGTGCTAAAATCAGTGCTGTGAATGTGGGGGATGTGAGACATGGAGAGCGAGGAAGTTCAAACATCAGGAGAATGATTTGAGGCAGTGGCTTCGTCTTTATTTAATTACACCGTTATGTTTTCTTTCTCCAAGCAACTGATGGTGTTAATCTTTATTGACAATTTATTTATGAATGAAATTTGTTTACATCTTGCAGAAGTGCAGCTGAAAGGCTGGTAGAGCAACATCTTTCTGAATTATTCCTGAATCCCATCACTGTTGGCCCTGCTCACTGTATATAATCCAGGGTTTGTACGGTCAGGAACCTGGAAAAGTCATGGAATTTTAAAATGCCAATTTCCAGGCCTGGAAACATTTCGGAATTGTTTAATCAGCTCCTTAATTTCGGTGTTGGATTGTGAGCATAGCTCATAGCTTTACACATTCCCGCAAGTTTCACGCTTATAATGCAGGAAATTCCCACAAACATTTAGGCTATTCAATAGCATGTAGGTTACACCGTGTCCTAACCAGACACGACGCGTGATGAAAGGTATCTTTTTCCATGTTAATCTGAGTTTTTGTCCTAACCAGCCATGACAAATGGCTTCACATTGCATATGTCGCGTTTCGGGACAGTTAACAGAATTGTCACTTGCCTAATCGGGCCACTGTTGCATTGTAACAAAAGTTTAAACATTCAAACAAATTTAAATAATCGGTACTCTGGTGCGCTCACAGCCACATACAAAGCGCGCACACATAAAGCCGCTTCACAAACTGCTTGTGAGTACCAAACTGAGATCTTTTTCGTGGCTTATTGAGCTTAAACGGCCAATTACACACAAACATTATGCCAAAATGCCTGTCTTGGCGAGTATTCTTGTAATCAAAGTCAGTTATGCCTAAAATGACTGTATGAGCGTAAACAGTTGAGAAGGAAAATGTGTATCAGTATATTGGATCAGTGCATTCGCTCTTAAAGGTCCCGTTTTTCGTGGTTTTTTGAAGCTTTGATTGTGTTTATAGTGTGCAATATAACGTGTTCATGTTTCGCGTGTAAAAAAACAGTATTTTTCACATAATTTACTTATCTGTATACCGCTGTTTCCACTGTCATAAAAACGGGCTGATGACTTCCTTGTTCTATGAAGTCCCTCCTTCAGAAATACGTAACGAGTTCTGATTGTGCAAGCGGTTCCTGTGTTGTGATTCGACAGCAGCTTACACACTCTACAAACGCAACTCTTGCTCTTCTCCGTGGGAGCGCAACAAGACCACGCCCCCTTTTTTTCTCTATTCCTGTGGGCGGAGTTTAGTCAAAAAACTGTTTTAGTGACGTCATTAAAGAAGGAAGTAGAGGGATGTAGTCCAAACTGGCCGTTCGATGTAGGCAACTTCTGTTAAATAAAATATCTCGCTTGGCATTGAACTTTGAGCTTTAAAATTTTACAGATTTTATTTATACTCTAACAACAACATTACACACTAACTAAAGTTTGAAACATGGGATCACGAAGAACGGGACCTTTAAAGTGACAGCAGCATAATAAACCTGATGCTGTCTGTGTTATTAATGTTAATCAAACAAAATATCACTCACTGCTCTTGACTGAAAGTTTTGTGGCTTTAATTTTAAGGATTAATCTGTGAGTGAGCAAACATAAGAGGTGAGAGAATTGTAATTGAGAAAAAAAAGAAGCCAAAATGCCCCTCATTCAGGCCCTGAGTTTAACTGATAATGTTGGTTAAACAAATGACAATACTTGGCATTCAGTCGTGTGACATTATGTTCTCTGCATGGAGTAACATCTGGCACAGTCACAGCATGTACTTATTATTAAAACAAATATCTAGCAAACAAAATAGCCATTAATTTTATTTAAGATATGCCATGATAAATTCTTATTTTACCCGTACATATGGAACATTAGATCATGAATATTTACCTCAAATAGTCATGGAAATTTATTGGTAAAAATGTACAAAACCTGATAATCACTAGACTAACACATCTTACGGTCTTGTGATGATGCTTCCCGTGAACCAATCAAGATGCGAAATGAACACCTGCCACCTGCTAACTGCAGGAATATTTAGCTAGTAGACAAGCGGATGTGTTTGTCAGAGCTATCTAGCGCCGTGACAGACGACTGCGTTTGTGTTCATGAGATGTCAAAACATGTCATGTGCTGCGTTTTTCTGGTGCCTTTTTATCCTCGTTCAGACCTCAGTGCTGTGTGGTTGCTTAAAGTGCTTTTGGCTGAACGTAATTGAAAAATCCTTCATAATAATGAAAGAAAATCACTGTTAAACCATTACTTAAATTACAAAACATTCCTATTCTCTACAAAGCATTTTGTAGAAGTTAATCAGTTGAAAATCTTGTAGATCAGGAATGTTCCACGAACTGTGTTCTTAACATGAAGAGAAACCTGCTTTTATTTCCAGTGATCTTGGTAGTTACGCTCACGGCTGCCACGTTTGTATGCAGGACTCGAGTCGTTGGCGTGAACTTGGCCAGCAAGCCCGCAAGCTGTCATTGAACCAGCGAGCAGAATTTAAATGTTAACTCAAGCTGTCATGCGCTGACATACCGTGCACTAGCAGTCATCACGGCAGCTCAATGAAATAGCTTATTTTCCTTCCCGCTCTGATGTTGAGATAGATCTCGTCTGGATCTTATCTTTATGGGATCATGGCCTTAAAGAATCACATGCTCAGTAGTAGGGCTGCATGATATGGGGAAAAAATTAAACACATTTTTATTTTCTTTAGTTTTTGATCTTTTGCGATTGCTGTTTTTGTTTGTAGGGCTTTTGTGAATATCAATATAGCTATATAATAATGATGATAATGGTATTAATATATGGTTTATAAATATTTATTATTATTATTACTAAATAAACATTACTAAAAAAAACAAAATAAGAAATTTATGGACGTTAATTTCTTCATTTTCAAGCGTTAAACCGTTAAACGCTTTACTCTGAAACATGCAGCGCATATATTTTCATTCATTTAATTGGCAGTCTTTGTGATTTTGATAATCGCACTCAAGGCCCCGATATACTTCAAATTAAATCGAAGAACGAACTGATGTGACATCATTTCCAACAACATCAGGCTAAAATGAAGTTTGGTTTGTATTTGTTTTGGGAGTTCGAAATGGCTTGCCAAAGCCAAAAAGTTCGCTCCAGCTGCAAAACCCCTCCGTACTACCATTGGTCCGTGATGATAACGTAACGGGAGGTGTGCGTGAGGCTCCGCCGCCGTTCACGCGGAACTCTTCTGACTCATTTCATCTGTTGAATCAGTTGAGGTAAGATCTCTGTGGGTGAAAACATGAACACACTGGATAGCCGCTTTATATTAGAAAATGGACTTGCTTGGTCTTAAGCAACCTATTGAATAAAATGCCATATAAATAAACGTGACGTGACTTTACTGGAGTGTTAATTTACAGAGCTTGTGCTAACATCGCTGCTCCCGTATTTCGAACTTCGTTTTACCTTCAAACGAAGAACGAAAAGGAACTACACTGTGAGTATTTCGGGGCCTTAAGTAGGGCTGGGACAATACATTGATTCTCGATTCATGATACAATAATTCTGGATTGATTCTGATATTTTCCGTATCGCAATTCTCTCTTGAATCGATTCTGAGCTTAGTTATTAAAGGATTAGTCCACTTTTAAATTAAATTTTCCTGATAATTTACTCACCCCCATGTCATCCAAGATGTTCATGTCTTTCTTTCTTCAGTCGAAAAGAAATTAAAGTTTCTGATGAAAACATTCCAGGATTATTCTCCTTATAGTGGACTTCAAATGGTTGAAGGTCAAAATTAGTTTCAGTGCAGCTTCAAATTGTTCAACACGATCCCAGATGAGAAATAAGGGTCTTATCTAGAGAAACCATCGCTCATTTTCTGATTATTTTTTTTTAATTATACAAGTTTTAACCTTAAATGCTCATCTTGAAGTTTGAACTAATTTTTATATGCAATATGCTAGTTCAATAGTATATAACAATTAGTTCAAATTTTGGCCTGTGGAGGGCAGTAATACGCTTAGCAGTGTCTACACTGCCGTAATTCTAATAGAGAAGAAGAAGAGAGCTAGTTCAAGATGAGCATTTAAGGTTAAAACTTATATAATTTTTTAATTTTTTTCAGAAAATGAGTGATGGTTTCACTAGATAAGACCCTTATTTCTCATCTGGGATCGTGTAGAACAATTTGAAGCTGCAGTGAAACTAATTTTGACCTTCAACTGTTTGGTGCCCATTGAAGTCTACTATATGGAGAATAATCCTGGAATGTTTTCATCAGAAACTTTAATTTATTTTCGACTGAAGAAAGAAAGACATGAACATCTTGGATGACATGGGGGTGAGTAAATTATCAGGAAAAGTTTATTTAAAAGCGAACTAATCCTTTAATGCACTATGTGCTTTAGAAATAGCTGTACTCTGCCTGCTTCTAATTCCTTTACACACACCACTTAAACCTAAAATAATCATTCAAAAAGTTTGAAAAGGTTGAAGCGAATTACAAGGGTGTTCACAGTGGGCTGTGTTTACATTAATTTCGGGTCATAAAAGCATTCTGAGCCGAGGTGCAAGTATATTTAACCACTTACATGACTCTCCAGCACTCCTCTTTGTGAGCATTTGAGTGTGTGGTTGAAAACTAGCCTAGAGCGCCATCTGCAGTTAAAACTAAGCTCGATTTGAGAGAAAATCGTGATACATTTGGAAAATATTAAAATCGATCCAGAATCATTGTATAGTGAATCGAAAATCGATGTATTGTCCCAGCCCTATCCTTAAAGGCAGGAACACACCAAGCCGACTGTCGGCCGTCGGGCATTTTTTGTTCGTCGGACGACTAAGTTTTCTCAGTGTGTCCCACACCGTCGGCTGAAGTTGGTCCTTGTCTGCTTTTTTTTCGGCCAATTCGACATGTTGAATCGGTGTCAGTCCATCGGGCCATCTGATCATTCTGATTGGCTGTTCAGCTACTGCCACCTGCTGGTACGGAAAGACATTTCATCTTAAGCAGGTGCAGAACGGACGTGCTACTTGTCTGTCGGCTGTCGAGCGTCGGTTTAGTGTGTCAGGCCAACTTTGGACCCAGACGCTGCCGACATGAACCAACCCCGCAGTCTGCTTTCGTCACCACTAGTTCGTTGGTGTCGGCTTGGTGTGTTCCTGCCTTAAGCCATGTCGCTCTATCAACAAGTGTGGCCAAGACGTATTTTGCACTTCAGTTCAGTCGAAGTCTTTTTTTGGCTGTCATCATTCCGTTCTTTCTTAACAGAAACTTGATCTAAGTTACATCTTTGCTAGAGGGATTTATCCGAAAACTTACGCAGACTAGCGGCATTCCTCAAAGAGTTTCCTTATTTCTCCTGTCCTCGAGGGAATGTTCTAATCAGAGTGTAAATAAACCGGTTGTGATCTGGCATATGTTCTTCTGAGCGAACGTTTTCTGAACTCCCTCTGCGACTTAAAGACTTTCCACAACACTCAGGCGCAGTGGCGCACAGATAGCAACTGTAGCTTTTAGGAAATTCAAGCAGCATGTAAATGAGATGGAAAAGGATGATGTTTGAGCAGCGCGAAGGACCCAGGTGATGTCGTCCCCGTTCAGACTCTCATTTGGCTTTCAGCGGAGAGTAATTTAGGTGAAGCTGAGAGAGACTGCTGGAGGAAATTAGATTGAGAGGGTTTTTGCTGCCGCATCTACTGACCGCCAACTGAACCCGATGACTGACAGGAAAGTGACAGCGAGGGAGAGGAAGTGGAAAAGAAAGGTGAAGCGAGGGATGGAAGGAACAGATTTCGTATCACTTTAGCTGCCTCTTAGGACTTTCCACCTGGACTAGACTAAACAGTTTTAACTGGACTTCATCTGCAGTGCCTGAATTGCGCACAGCTGGTTTTGAATTCTGATGACATGTTAGTTATTTTCCTAAACCTAGTGTGCTGACTACTTAGGAAGCATCCTAACAATCACGGTATCTTGTAAGTGATTTCACACTGCACAAATACCAAATTAAAATTGATCTATGTTAGCAACTGTGCAGCAAATAATCTAATAACAAAAGTTCTCCATCTTGGATTTTTCCACTGACATTTATTGCAATGCATTTGTGATTTGACTGCATAGGTAGTTGACTTCTAAGACAGCATCCTAACTGTCTTGAACAGCCTGTGATGCTTTAAATGCTGTCAAGATAGGCAGCTCACTGTGTTTTATGGTACTTCTAGAATGGCTGATCATTCAACCTCGTTTTATTAGGTTTGAAAGGACCGTTGCAGTTCTTTGGTCCCCTGTCGCTCAAAGCTTGACCCAAATATCCAGAAGTCTCTACTTCTCTGACTGCTTGAGTACTCTGTTGAGTTATCTGTCAAGCACTCATTCAAAGTAACCAACGTGCACAAGTTTGAATTATGCCTGTAGGTCATGGTGTTTTCTTAGCTTTGTAATGCTTCTGTTGAATGCTTCTATTTGGGGTGGAACGGATTGTAGTTGATTCGTAATCAAGATTTTGAAATCGGAATTCATTTTTATCATGTCACACTGCTGTCACTGCCTAATGTCATCTACTCATTTCCCCATAGAANTATCTGTCAAGCACTCATTCAAAGTAACCAACGTCATGGTGTTTTCTTAGCTTTGTAATGCTTCTGTTGAATGCTTCTATTTGGGGTGGAACGGATTGTAGTTGATTCGTAATCAAGATTTTGAAATCGGAATTCATTTTTATCATGTCACACTGCTGTCACTGCCTAATGTCATCTACTCATTTCCCCATAGAAATCGGCTTAGAAAATACGCAAGTTTGGTGTTGATTATTGACTGAAATGTTGAACCCCAGTCGGGTCACGGCTGAATCTGCTCCACTACAGCAGATCTGTGTTTGGCTCCCAGCCTCCCTCTCTGTTTCTCTTAAACCCGCCATAAAGATCCTTTTATCCGTCTCCTCCCCCACGGCCTCAAAGTCCTGTCTGACTCACAGGCGGTTTGCTGACAAAAAAGACAAACAACATGTGAGATTTTCTCTTTCGCAGTATTGTGGCTGGTGCTAAGGCAGCTATTGGCTATATTATATATCTCAAAATATAAAGTACTTAACAAATATTCAGTCAAATTGATTTGTATAGTGCTTTTCAAATTACATGTTTAAAAGTAGCTTTACAGAAAATCATGATGTTAAGGTTTATAATAGATGCATTTAGCTGATTAGAGCTGGGCGATAATATAGTTTACATTTTGCTACAATATAAACAATCAAGCATTTGAGATTTGCTATATAGCCCAATATGAATTAGGATTGTCAAAAGTACCGACTTCAGTACTGAAAATGTAAAAATGTGACGAACCGGCATTTCCCCCTAAGCATTTTGAGCGCCGTTGAGCGGATTCTTAAACACTTCTGATTGGCCATTGTGTTCACGCGCTCAACAGATAGGTCTGTGATTGGCTACAATGATCAACACTTCAAAAACATGTTATTCACTGAGCACTTACACCGATTCACACGGGAGCGTTTGAAAGCGGGCATCTATCAGCAGATCCGTCTTAGAAGATAGACGCCTGCTTTCAAACGCTCCGGTGTGTATCTGTGTAAGCGCTCGGTGAAGAGTAGGGTTGGGTATCGTTTGAATTTGAACGATTCCGATTCCGATTCCTTGTTTCGATTCCGGTTCATAACGATTCTCGATTCCGATTCTTTTAAGAGGCAGGGTCAAAAAAAGTTTAGGATATTTTAAATGAGCTAGCTAACCAACGGTCTTTCTGAAGGAAATAGTCTGACCTTCTCCATCAATTTTAATTCTATGAAATTTTTACTTTTTATGAACTTTACTATGAATTTCTCACAGGGCTGTTTTCAACTACAATTTAAATATCAAATCTATGAACTTGAATATAAATATTATAAATTATGAATATATTTTCACAGGGGTACACTTTCCTCAAGAGAGCTTTATTTTTGAAAACCATGAAAACACATTTACACATGAGTGTATGATGCTGCAGGTACTTGAACATGTTACCGTGCTCCCACTGATGGGCTAACCTGGTGCAGAATAGCAAATAAACAATAAGAAACAACTTGTAAAACCCAGTCCAGATTAGCAGCAGGTACAGTATAAAATCAGAAACAGTTCTTGTTTAGGAAAATGATCATATCTGCCTTCTCAGGCAGGATGCGTGAGCGTTCTGGACAGATAGTATCTCCTGCTGTGCACACATTTATTTCTACTCCATGAACTCACTTCGGTAAAGTTGGTTTTATATTCGCACATTCGGACTTCTGATAAATTCAGACTTTCCAATAAATGTGCAATAAATTAATGTTTGCGAATTTTAAGCAGCGACATGATATTGACAACCAACGATTGTCAACTTACAACATTTTTCACAGTCGATCAAAATAGGCAAGTATTGTTTTAATGGCATATTTACTTGTGAATGTCCACTGAATGTCCAATGTAGTGTGATTAACAAAGCTATTGAATACGGATGCCCGAATGTGCGAATATAAAACCAACTTTACCGAAGTCATGAACTCGGAGGTGCTTTATCATGTTCGACGTGCACCCTCCTATGCACGAAACAATCTTGCCGCAAATGTTGCATTTTGGACCGCCGACGCACGCTATCCATGTTCGACTCGCTCGGTTATGCCAACACTTCCGATAGACGCTTCTTCATTGGTGTTCAGCGGTTTCTTCTTCCAGTCGGCGGACTGTGAATCGAAACTAGGAATCGAAATTTAAACTTTTGAATGATTCCGGGAAAATCGCAAAGCTAGTCCCGGTTCCAATCGATACTCGATACCCAAGCCTAGTGAAGAGTGTCAAAGATGTCTATTTACAACGTTTTTGAAGTGTTGATCATTGTAGCCAATCATAGACCTATCTGTTCAGTGCGTGAACACAATGGCCAATCAGAGGTGTTTAAGAATCCACTCAACAGCTCTCAAAATGCAAGGCTATGCTGTTATCGTCGCATTTTTTAATTTTCAGTACCGAAGTTGGTACTTTTGACAATCCTAATATGTACTGTATGTATGCAGATAAAGTTGGACATCCAACTTTATATAAAGAGTTGGATGATAATATATATTTTTCTAAATCAACACAATTTTTACTGCACCAGAACATAAAACATTTAACATTTTTAAATGCCACAGGCATATCAGTAAACGTTTTTGAGTTACTAAACAAAGGAATCGCTGAAGTAAGTTCATTCATCGAAACGAACAATTTGAACTTGACTTGAATATGATTTTTAAAGCAATCACTATTAAAAGTCTATATAAAATACTTACAATATTTCGTGCTTAATTTAAATCATTGTGAATCTGATCTGCCGTCTCTGTATTGAGGGTTTGTTTTCAGATGTTGAGCACATACACTACTTGTGGTCATGTGGAGATCGAAGAATCCTTCCGCTCTATAATGGGACCAGATTTCCCAGAACCCTTTACATTGATTAGCATTACTGCGTTTATTCCTGATTTGGCAACAAATGACCCATTCATGCTTTTCCCTGTTTGTTTCAGAACCTAAAACTATAAAAGTTATGATTGTTCCTGTTTGAGGATGTGTTTTATATGCTAAAGGGATCTTTCTCAGTTGCTTTCCTCCTCAAATCTCCAGCGTGAGGTTGAAGCAGCTTTAGCGTCAGATCAGACGTGTGAGTGAAATGTCCTCTCAGTCATTGTTATGAGCTCCTGGCACATTCCCTGTGGGGGAATACAATTATATGCTTCCTATGAGCTGGGTCACGCAGAGGCGAGGGTGGAGGCTACTGAACAAAGCCTGCTGGGAGGTTGTTGGTTGAACACAGGAATCTTCCTGTTTGTGTCTGTCGTCTCTGAAGGGATGACTTCAGTAGATCCAGAAGACAGCTGGCTGGCTGGTGGGAAACCTCTTTAGTCGAGTTGCCTTCAGGACTTTTTGTGTGGAGTTACAAAAACGTTCTGATGTTTTGAAGAATGCGTCAGTGTTCTATTTTTGTAAATAACTGGCTAACATTCCAATGTTCCAAAATTCAAAAGCATTCTAAATCATTTTAAATAATTGTCCAGTAGGGTACTTGAATTTTCCTGTAGCTCAGTGGTTAGAGCGTGGCACTAGCAATGCCAAGGTCATGGGTTCGATCCCAGGGATTGCACATACTCCGATACAAATGTATAGTATAATGCAATGTAAGTCGCTTTGGATAAAAGCGTCTGCCAAATGCATAAATGTAAATGTAAATGTAATTTCTGGGAAATGGCTTTGAATAAAAGCATCTGCTAAATGTATAAATGCAAATGTTTACTATAGCATATCTGCGATTTGACTTAAGAAAGAACTATAATCCACTTACCATTTAAAAAAGAAAAAGAAAAAAAGAAAAAAAATTTCATATTATGAAATTGTTGTAGCATTGATGTTTTTATAGAGTGATTCAGGGATGATGTCAACCTTGAAGACTAATTCGCCGCTGGTTCCCTCAAGATTTTCCTATGGGTTTTTATAATGGGGTTTTTCAATTTATGAGTGAAATAAGGTCTGTGGTAAACATAACTTGACAATACTTGGAAGTTTTGTTCTGCAATGAAAATTACACACCCATATCGGGAAAAAAAAAGTGTTTCTAGAAAGTAACTAAATAGGAACTGTTGGGGTTATGTGTAATTTATGTTGTAGAACAAAACGGCAAAGTATCGTCAAGTTATATTTACAACAGACCTTTTTATTTTATTTTTTTATTTTATTTTATTTTATTTTTTATTTTTTATTTTATTTTATTTTATTTTATTTTATTTTATTTTATTTTATTTTATTTTATTTTATTTTATTTTATTTTATTTTATTTTATTTTATTTTATTTTATTTTATTTTGAGAACCAGTTGCAAATTTAAGAGAATTGAGTGAGAATTTAATGTTTTGAAAATTCCAATTCAATTCCTGAATATGAATTGATGTTCCAAATGCAGAATTGCAATTCAAATTTGAATGTAAGAATAATTAAAATGAAATGAAATTCAAAATTTCTTTAATCTTTTGCATTTGTTTGCAAGTTTTGAAGAAAAACGTAAAAAGCCTATAAGTTTCAGATAGATAGATAGAAATTCTTCCTATATAAATTTGTATTTACTTTATGAATTTCAGCATATTTAATAAATTAATTCTGTGCAACAGTGTGTAAGAACACTTAATTTCCCAGAATGCATTGCCTGGGTTGAATTGATTTGAATTAAATTCAGTAAATTCCTCTTCCTGTCATTGACTGGTAAAAAGAAGCAGTTGAAATATTCAGTATGAAAGATGAAGGTTACAGTGTAAAATGTATTCTGTGCATTTCTCTGTGATTTGTCTTTGTGGTGTTTTTCACGGTGAATGTGTCATCTGTTGTCGGTTTGTCAAAGTATCTTGACAGAGCGGCTTTAAGGAGCAGGTCTCTTTGTAGTGGGATGATAGAACACAAACAGATGAGAAACTCCTGCGCCGGCAGCAGAAGGTCAGAGACGTTCTTGCCGGGAGGGAGATAATGAACAGCAGTCCTTCATGAGAGAAGTTTCTAAAAAGACGTTTCTTGAATTCACTCACCACTTCTGTTGAAGCTTTGATGACATCTAACAGCTCAATGCCACTAATCCCGCTTTTCCTTTCGCCGTATTTCTCAGATGTTGTGCCATATTTCTGCTAGAATGGACAGGAAATAATGCGTGCTGTTGTTTTTGTGAATGGATTTGTTCAGACCCTGCACTTCTGGTTAGCTGATTCACTCAGATTAGTTCAAACTTGTCTTTTATCAACAGCAAATGACAAAGTGAGTGCATAAAAGTTGTATAAATGGAATCATTAGCAGATGTGAAAGTTGAACAGAGTTGCTCTTGACAGGAAGCTTGTGTTCAGTGTCGTTTCTGCAGTGGCTCTGACTGACCGTGTCCAGCTCGGCATGTCCGTCTCAGTTACGCGTGACCGGCCCGTGGATAGGCTGGAATGTAAATCAATTGGTTATTTCTGAAATGCCATTCAGCTAATGCCAGCAGGTTTTTGGAAAAAAGGCTTTGAAAGGTTTTGTTTTTTGTGTCAAGCATAAAGACGACGTTTTATTTTTGATTAGTTTGAACAGCTTTGGCTCTGGGTCCAAATGCCCCACTGCCAACCAGATCTTATATTTTAACTCTACTTTAGCAAGCAGCACAATTAACATAATGTTTTATGTTTGTGTCTAATAGGCTTGCTGCGATAGTCGGTGTTTAGCCGCAACACTGGTTACATCACATTCCCAACATGGCACCGCCCCCCACCATTGTTTTGTTTTTTTATAGAAATAAAAATCATTTAGTTCAGTTGGAGGACAAACACTACAACTAAAAAATGAACGTGTCTGCTCAATACCGTGTGAGCCAAACGAGAGTCGCAGCACAGATCAGCAGCAGGAGCATTACATTTATCATGAGTTGAGTTGACTGACGAGACCATGGCGGAAGATTTGGTTTCAAGGCGAAATGTAAAAGCAGCTATTTGGCAATATTTTGGATTTAAACCTAGGGAACCTGCAAATGATTAGTCATGTTTTTCTAGTTGTTGTGTTTGGGCCGCCCCAAATTGGTGCTGATATGAAAGCAAAAGTCAAATGCGGACAGGCAATAACTGTGATACCGGTATTACGTTGATTTAACCGGTGGGAAAATTTCCTCACTGTCACATCGCTAGTGTCTAAGTGGTGCTTCTTGATATCTTTTAGACAATTCTTGGAAATCGCATTGCAAATTGTTTTTACTGTTACATGTTGCATGTTTTGCTATGTAATATTACATGTTTTCTGGCCACAAAGACTGGTGAAGACCATGTGCAACTTCTTTTGAAGAGATTGTTCACCCGAAAATTAGATTTCTGACACTATTTACTCACACTAAGGTTGCTGATATGACTTCATATGAACCACTTTTTTTTATTATGTTTTATGTATTTATTTTTTATTTTTTTGTCCATTTAGGTGATTCAATGAGCTGAATGAACAACATTCAGGTTTAGAACGACTTGAGAGAAGTTTGTTTATGGGTGAATTGTTCCTTTAATGGTTTTCCAGTCCTCTTGTTCTTGTTTGTTTCATGATAGTGGCATTTCTTATTGATCCAATGACATGTCTGGATCATATTTTACCTCAAAATCAAAAGTGGTAATTTGCTTAATGGTCCTAAATCATTTTATTTAGTAAAACAAATACTTTGAAGTTTGTAGTAGTAATTGTTCTACTGAATTTAATTTATGCTGATTTAATAATCCAGACATATTGATACTGGCTACTTTTTTCACGTTATTGTAATGACAATTTAGGGGCAAAATGTGCAGAACATAATGTCAAAAAGTCTTAAAGACAAGATTACTTTTCTTTTTGCAATAATGAGTTTAACAACATACAGGTTTGGAACGACTTGAAGTTTTGTTTGTGGTTGAACTTTTCCTTTAATGCCGTGATCGTTTTACTGACTCTTGCTAGATGATCCAGGTAGATGCCGCTCTGATATTTCATAGATGATTCACTCTCTCGTCTGGATGGATAGTAGAAAAGTGGTTTATTTGGTACCATTTTTATAATATTTCCATTCTGGTGTCAGTGGGATGGTGGTAGACATCCGTCACAGCACAGCTGCAGTCATTGTTTTGTTGGGTTCATTGCCCCCTGTCACCATCCAGCTGGGATTTAGTTTGCCAGCCTTTCACATCTCCTCGTTCGACTGCAGAAAAACAGTTTTTTCTTTCTGTGCCAGCCAGTTAATAAACCGTCAGCTAGAATGTCTCTTTTCTTTTGTTCAGCCGAGAGACCTTGGGTGGGCGATTGGCAGAAAGAATTGCACAGTTCGCAAGATTGTGGTGATAACTCCATCCATTTATTTCAGCGCAGGCCTCGTGTTACTGTGAAAAGTGTTTTTAAAAATATCAGAGCTTCAGAATATGAATATAGAAACACTGGTAATGTGGTTGGCATTAGCTTTTATGGAAACCACCATACTAAAACCACTCTTACAAACATGTACTTTAAAACTCAAGACAGTGTTGAAAGCAAAAACACTGTCAGTGCAAATATTGATCATCAGTATTTCTGATGCTTTTCTGTGTCTTTGTATTGTTGAAGATGGAGAATTTGGTACTGAAGTGGTTTTATTGTTTGTAGTGTCATAATTTAAAGGGATTAATTTAGAAATGCAACATTTGGTTTTTAACCACAACTAATTTCTAAAACTTTTCAAAAGTCTAAGTTAATCCCCTTCAAAGTACTGCCACTGCAAATATTAATGCCAAAAAAGGAGAAACTCAGTTTCGGTAACAGATTGGTTGGTTTTCATACATGAGTCATGTGTAACCAGATTATTCAGTAGATCTGTTGTTTGATGGGGAAGCACTTTCGTTGGTTATTTGAGTTTTTCATCTGCTGGATGTTGGTGTTAGACATTCCTCAGTGGACCCCTGACTCTTGCTGGGGCCCCACGGCTCCTTAATCACTCCAAACATGAATGTGGTTTTCCAGCCCTTATTCTCGTTCATGGCCCTGGACTTTTCGTGACGGTGGCTTTTCTTATTGATCCAGTCACATGTCCGACTCATTTTTCACTTCAAACTCACTACATTTCTTTTATTTGCTCTACTGAATTTAATACATTCTGATTTAAAGGGGACCTATTATGCCCCTCTTCACAAGATATTAGTCTCTGGTGTCCCCAGAATGTGAAGTTTCAGCTCAAAATACCCCACAGATCATTTATTATAGCTTGTCAAATTTGCCCCTATTTGGGTGTGAGCAAAAACACGCCGTTTTTGTGTGTGTCCCTTTAAATGCAAATGAGCTGCTGCTCCCGGTCCCCTTTCCAGAAGAGGGCGGAGCTTTAACAGCTCAACAACAACAAAGCTGGAGAATCTCACGCAGCCAAAATGAGGATTGTCAGTAACGGTGTTCAGCCTTACATTGTTCAAACCGGAGTCGACACTGATGGAGAGACTCAGCAAGAAGTTACAACTTTTAGGACGTTTCTGAATGGTTAGTGGATACATTTATGTAGTTGCTGTGGAGTTGATTCAACTCATCCACTAGCATGTGCCGTCATGTTCGTCTTTTGTGTTGAATTGATCCTCGTTTGTGAAGCAGTCCGGCGTAAAATGACGGCATGACAACAACACTCTACTACAACAACTCTTCCTCTTCTCTTCCCTTTCTAATCGCATGAGATTGTCATGCGTGTCTCGTCAGTAAAGCCGGTTCTGTGATTAGCGGTAAATGTCCATCACCTGCTTTCAAATGGAGCGGCATTTAATATACAGAGCCGTAGTTCGCGGACAAGCTACGCAATATTGCGTTCATAATCGCAGATGAATCGCATGCGGTTATGAACGCGATATTGCGTATCGCATGCGATTAATCGTGCAGCCCTAATTTTTGATGTCACCAACCCAGGAAGAAGCTTGTTGTAGTCCCAACCAGCTGTTTGTTGTAGTCCTTAAACAGTGATTTCTTTAAAAGAAGATATCTCCCTTTGCATTGAACTTTGAGTGTCGTAACTTTGCAGATGTTGTTTAAGCTCAAACTGCAACATTACACACTAACTAAAGTTAAAAAAGTGAAATCATAATCAACCACACCTTTGAAGATAAGCTTAATTTTCTTAATGCAGTATTAATTTTATTGCTTCTTTGTCTGTCAATTTAGGTGTGAAATATGACTTGTTTATTTCTTAGTGGGGTTCATCCAAATCATGCCTCAAAATTTGACCAAAAACCTGCATAGCAGAAGTTTGTTTTGCGGTGCTCTTGTTCCTCAGAACTCACTTTTTGGAGGTCCCCCTGTGATCTTGGAGAGTTTTTATTTTTGAAGGCATGACGAGAGAAGTTTGGAATGGGTTCGGCTCATGATCTGCAGTGTCGGTGTGTGGAGGGCTTGAAATTGCTTAGGGGAACCTTTGCCTCAGTTGTAGCATGTGTTTGTCATAAATTTATTGGCTTGGATAAACACAATTGAACTCACAGCTGCCGCCCATATTGTGGCTTTGTAAAGGCGCGTTTTGAAAGCAAATTTGTTGAGTAGGAGGTAAAGGTGTTAAAAAAAAGCCCTTGCATTGTTGCCCTTTTCTGTTGCATGATGATTATGGTTCTTTTACAGCATGCAAATAAGCATTACAAACTTTTTTCAGAAGCAGAATTCCAGGTTTCTTCCTCATTCTTAGCTCAAATGCCCATTGTATCCCATGCACAACACGTCTGCCGCTGTATTTCAGCACTCAAACATGCGTGATTCTGAAAGCCTACATAAATAACACATTCTCCTAATCAAAACAGATGGCAGTCTGTTGTGGTTTTGGTTTTGTGCCGATTTTGTGTGCCTAAGATTCTTCTTAAAACCACATCTGAACCCAACTTCATATCCCAGCCCCCACACTGGGCGTGACCCACATGGCAAATCCCAATTGCTTCCTTATAGTAACTGCTAGGCATATGCAAAACTGCATATTTTTAAAATCTACCAGTTGGTGGGTTGTCTAAACAACTAGTCGATCTTGTAAAGTTAGACAACAGTAGTTTAGGGACCTTTTAGATCGGAATAATTGCCTTTAAAAGTTGCTGAAATGGGTCCGTGTGTTTGGTGGAAGTGATTGTGCTTCTTAAAAGAATTGCATTTGAGACACAATTGAACATGAATATGAAGACTAGCGTGATTAACAGCATGCTGAAAAACTCAAAACTCAAATTCATCCCTTTCACAGCACTTTAGTGTTTTCATTGTGCTTTCACACACACAAGCAATTTGATATGGTTTCCAGAAGCTCCAAGTACTTGCATACACATTTATAAAAGAGAATAAAGAGAAAAAATTAAGTAGAATTTAATAAAAATGTAATTTAGAAATGTTAGATGAGTAGAATTTAAGGTAGAAAACAAAGTAATATATAAAATACTGTATAAAAATACGGTTAAAGCACTGTATAAACAAGTCCGCCTCACCAATCCACCATCCTGACTCATCCTAGCATGAATGTACATTTGGGGCAAGGGGGATAGTTATTTAGGTAAATTGTTTGGAAATTAGCTGAGAGCAAAAGTGTCTGAACCTGAAGAGCTGAGCTGATCTCAACTTCATTTAAGTACTTAATTGATTGATAGTGTGTGTTTAGAAAACAAAGACTGGTTGGAAAAAATGAGTCAGACGAGGTTTGTGTAACCTGTCTACTCCTGCCGTGTTTGGTGTAGTTTTCTGTCGCCGTGTTGTCTTTAGGCCTTTGGTGCTCTTAAATTGTCATCTTGGCAACAAATGGCTTCTCTTCGCCGAAGGATCTTTTGCAGCAATTACCTTTTGTATCAAGTGAGGCACTTTACTCCGTTCTCAGATTATTTCAAATTAGGACCTACACAGGACTTCAAATTAACTTTTTGTTGTCACCGTTTGCATGCAATGAAAGATGAACTTGTTAAATGTTGGTATGAACAGCTACCACAACAAAATTGTGACAAGTGTTGTTAGTTTAATGGCAGCACTTATTCTGTAGCTTCGTTCAGCCAGCAATGGTGTTTTTTGGGTGAAATGCATTGTAAAATTGAAGAGAATCAACACTGTGTGCATAAGTTTGTCTCTGAACTACAAATGTGATGACTGCAGTAAACACTTGGCAGTAAACTTTGGCATGGAGAATCATTGTTTTATGTTTCCAATTTCAATAGACCGTTGTCACGCCTTTTTGACACACATTAACTTCCCACACGTTTGTACACTTCACCTGTCTTGTACACTAAATTTAGGACAGACTACTAGTAGTGTTTTGGATTCGGAAAGTCTTCTTGTTTTTTCAGAGACAAGCGTACTGCTTGTACAGAAAAGAGCAGCGTGAACATTTGTCAGAGATTCTCCTTTTGTGTTCCACAGATGAAAGTTCATGAGGATTTGGAATTATCTGAGAGTGATGACAGAAAGTTTAAGTGCACTGTACTTGTTTTTGGCTTGGATGAAAAAGCCCTTCGTTTATTTTGCCAGGAAGCCACGCTTGTGAATAGTAGCACCATGTTCTTCCTCCGCCAGCAGCCTGCTCAATCCATCTGGGAGCTTGTCAGCCTCCTCAGCCGGGTACTCTGTGTGCACTGCGAACAGTATTTCTGTCCTCTCTTTGAATAGGCTGGAAATTATCTGTGACTTGAAGGCTGTAAACCCTCCTGAAGCCCTCACGCTCTCTTCCAGAGATTTCATGTACTGTGGGACCTGTCATCCGGGGTGCCAAATCAGTTACCCGTTCACACTGGAGCATTTGGAGTGAAACGTCTGGCCTGCTTTATTGCACACAAGGGAATTGAGATGAAAGGAGGCAGAAATGTTTAATTTATACCTGTGCCGTTTTTATCTTTGAGCACAAGGGTGCCATCAAAGTTTGCTGGCTTCTTAGGCTATGTCTACATTAATTCAGATACATTTGAAAACTGAATTTTTATTTCAAAACGCACTCCGCCCACCGTAAACTTATTGTCCACACTTAAAGGTGCCATCGAATGGAAAATTGAATTTACCTTGGCATAGTTGAATAACAAGAGTTCAGTACATGGAAATGACATACAGTGACTCACTGAGTCTCAAACACCTTTGCTTCCTCCTTCTTATGTAAATCTCATTTGTTTAAAAGACCTCCGAAGAACAGGCGAATCTCAACATAACACCGACTGTTGCGTAACAGTCGGGATCATTAATATGCACGCCCCCAATATTTGCATATGCCAGCTCATGTTCAAGGCATTAGACAAGGGCAGCCAGTATTAACGTCTGGATCTGTGCACAGCAGAATCATCAGACTAGGTAAGCAAGCAAGGACAATAGTGAAAAATGGCAATAATAACTGACATGATCCATGATAACATGATATTTTTAGTGATATTTGTAAATTGTCTTTCTAAATGTTTCGTTAGCATGTTGCTAATGTACTGTTAAATGTGGTTGAAGTTACCATCGTTTCTTACTGTATTCACAGAGACAAGAGCCGTCGCTATTTTCATTTTTAAACACTTGCAGTCTGTATAATTCATAAACAAAACTTCATTTAATGGCGTGAGGAATTAAAGGGGCCGCAGCCTAAATCGGCGCATATTTAATGATGCCCCAAAATAGGCAGTTAAAACAATTTTATAAAAAAAATCTATGGGGTATTTTGAGATGAAACTTCACAGACACATTCAGGGGACACCTTAGACTTATATTACATCTTTTAAAAACATGTTCGATGGCACCTTTAAACATCGGAAAATGGATATCTTTCTGTGCATGCTGTAAATGTAATAAAAGCTAATCGAGATGATACCGAGAGACCAAACATAATGGTGTGTGCACACTAAAAGCGAAGCAAAAATTTGCATCGTGTTACTCGCTCTAGATTACTCGTTGGATTACTTGTTTTTTGCGTCACTTGTGCGAGCTTCATGCACATCATCATCATCATCATCATCAACAACAACAACAACATTCCTTTCTGTCATTTTTTCCGTTATCAACCATGTTGGAGATAACTATCATTACTGCGTTGTACTTGTTCTGGAAGTCCCAAATGTGCCGGAAAGCCAAACGTCATCGTGTCTGGGTTCACATCACCATCCAGAGATGCACACAACTCAGTGAATTTCACCATCTTCTCCAGGAACTGTGCCTGGATGACAGACGCTGATAGACAGACCGGACATGTCAATAAGCTCTTCGCGGTTTGGCTTGCAAATTTCTCACTCGAGTTGAAATTTTTCAACTTGCGCTGTAAGACGCGATTGAGGCGAATACGCCATGTCTGCGGCAATCACGCTGCCCGGAGCGAATATGCATCTTTGCATTGACTTTGTATGTAATCTACTCGTGCAAATAATTATATTAGCTTTTGGTGCACACAACATAAGTGCCAGGCCTCTGTGTCAATGGAAGGCCAAAACGTAGAGAAGGATTCACTTTTAAATGTGTTCATATTAGTGTCGATTAGGGCTGCATGTATCGTTATAGTATCGATATTACGATGTGAGCGTCTGCAATAGTCACATTGCAGGAAGTGTTATGTCTAGTATGGGAATCGTTCCTATACTAGACATTGCACAATCCATACAGACTAGACATTGACACCATGGTTTGAAACGCATGTCATTTTCGGATTAATTGCAATGTTTAATTGCGATGAATGAAAGTTCATCGTTTGCACGTGTTTTAGGTCCCGTCAGTTGTGCGCGCTATATTCTGTGCGCAAACACAGAGCCGCGCTGTCACGCATGAACACAGAATTCCGTTCTCTTCTGTGTCTACTTGTGCTTGAACGGAAACATGCAAAATGATGTCAAAATGTCCATCTCTGCGAGTATCCATGTAAACACACTTGCTTGGCTTAGGTAATGGAAACAAAGAAAACGGATGTGTATCATTATGTTGGATCCGTGCATTCAGTCTTAAAGTGACAACAGCCTAATATTTTTGCTGCTTTCTGTGTCATGAACATTATCAAACAACAAAATACAAAGAGAAAATCACTTTTGCAGCTTTAACATTTATAAGTGAAGACTATAAATTTTCTGTACCTGAATACTTACCTGAAATATATAAAGCACTGTTTATTTCATTTAAATCACCCCAATCATTCTTGAATTATTAATTCTTTCCTAATAGAGCTATTCAAGTAATATATATCGCAGAAAAGCAAAATATCACAATGTCAGTTTTTCCAATAGCGTGCAGCCCTAGTGTCGATGTAGCTTCAAAAAGAGCTTCTGATTGGAGAACCGCACAGTTGCGGCCCAAGCAAAAGGTCTGTTGCTGGCAGGGTCTTGGGGGCACGTCTGTGTACACTTGACTTACCGTAATCGACAACCTGGCAGACGTTTGCACCCAAACAGACATTTCGGGGGCAATGCCGAACGGTACATCACGTACAGCCACAAATTGAAGTCCTGCTGAGCTTCCAGACCGGATGCTGCTCCTGACATTTTGCTGAGATGGAGTCTGGCTGACCCCGCAGGATGCCTGATTCCCATCACCTGAAGCTTCCTGCATTTTTCTATTTCAGTCAGCAGTTCAAGCACACAATCCAATTACACGGTGGAACCTCGGTGTGGCAGCTAGCGCGGAACGAGCGCTCAGGCCCCGCAGGCAGACTCTAAGAAATAGCTCGTTAAGAAACCCCCTTTCCTGCCCCTGTAATTGAGTATTTGACTTGGCTGTGTTTGGCAGAGCTGGAAAATATTTATTGGTTGAGGTGGTGCTTAACTTCTCTAACATCTGGTGACATGTTATAAAGGCATTAAATGCTACATATGTCTTTGTTATGAAACTATTTTAATATTGTTATAAAATTTGAAATGTTTGGCCACAGCTTTGTCATGAATTTTTTTTTTTGCAGTTCCTGTGAGGCTCGTGTGCATTAACCACAGATTATCCCTGATTAATTTGTTGCAAGCCGTTGTGTTTGACAGTGTAATCAGTCCGATGGCCACGCCGGGGGACGAAATCGCTCAATGTGTGTTAGCATTAAGGGCAGTGCAGTAGGTCAAGTGCAGATAGAATTTCACCCTCTTTATTGTGCGGTTGAACGGGGCAACCCAACTCCTCCAGACTGGCCCTGGACAGCTGTTCTCTTCTCTTCTCGGTTGGATCAAATGTTCCCTTCGCGGCCGCTAACATGGCTGGCCTGTGTTTGATTTGGCTAATGG
Source organism: Anabarilius grahami (assembly GCA_003731715.1). Classification (NCBI taxonomy): domain Eukaryota; kingdom Metazoa; phylum Chordata; class Actinopteri; order Cypriniformes; family Xenocyprididae; genus Anabarilius; species Anabarilius grahami. The sequence goes on from RJVU01072345.1 coordinate 3,284,847, forward strand.
AGTTATGAGGCGACCCTCTACACACACCTTGGCAATAGAATCGCCATCTAGTACATCAGTTTATCTTTGTAAAATGACACAGCTTTTTAAATATCTGAACGTACACTCTTAACATCAGTCAATCAAGCATTAGCCCATATTATAATAATCAAGCACTATTTAATAATAGTACTTTAGTAATTAGAACTAAAACTTGGTAACCATGTATGAATTCATATTTGTCATTTTAACTGAACTTAGGACTGGTGGTGGTGCTTAAGATATTGTTGGTCATTCAGTGTTTCTGTAAAAAAATTAGATAATAGTAATAGATAATATTAATTATTGTTATTAGTATTGTATACTAATAACAATATACAACGCACTAAGGATTAATGAGCTGCTGGGATCAGGAATATTAATCACGTTGTCAGTGTTCGCTCGAACTGAAATGAAAACCGGGACGGTAATTTGATGAGCGCCAGCCAATGAGATTGCCGTTTGCGCGTTAGTTCCGCCCACTACCGAAGAAAGTGGCATCTCTTCTGCTTGTTCTTAAAAGCTGAATAATTCCAAATGAACTCTGTTATTTTGACAGGAAAATACGACAAAGATTATCGTTTACACGTAGAGCGTTGAGTGGTATACTCTCGCTCGCGCTCTCTGTTTGCGTGTATGAGAGAAACGGCGCTCTTAGCAAAGTGACGGTGAGTCGTGTGCTTTCACAATAGAGATCGTGGTATGTCATGCACAGGTACGCTGCGCATCCATTGAGCTGAATTGAAATATTACAGATCGCTTGACGGAGAGCGAAACTCTCAAGCGTTCAGTCAGTGTTAAGCGAGTGAAAATATATCTATGCTAAACTTATACTTCGCCTCTAACACACACACTGGTGAGTAAAATCTAAGAATTTATTAGCCAATGGCTAATGATCGACATTATTTAGTCATTCAGAGTGAAGATTTAGTCGCATATGCGATTGAGTTACTCGCATTGCAGAGGGTTGTGAGGTTGGCAGGACAAGCTTATTGGCCATTTGGGAAACTACCGATCGGGCCTAATAAAAACGGAAAAAGAACGGACGGCCGTCTTGCCATCATCTCTGAGAAAAAATCCTACACTTGTCTTCTTACAGATCTCTCGACTCGAAAAAAAGAGTCAAGAAGGCGAGGGAGAATTCCAAGAGGGGAAGATGAAAACGCAAGTGGCGGCACTTTCATCTGATGCAGTGTGTAATCTAGCCACGGGAAGTGCTTCCCTCCCTTTCTCTGAGCCTGTGCTCTTCAGAAAGAGCTGTGATTTACCCTGACGAAGCGCCTGTCAGTTTCTCTGCTGCCTTTTGAAACTGCTTTTTTATTAGAGAATCTCAATTACTCAATTGCTGAGAGGGAATTAAAAACTCAGAGGCCATTCTGGCACCGAAGGCACAAGTGCTTTTCAATCAGGTCAGAGGGTTCTCCTGAGTAACGGCTCTTGGTTTTGTGTTTCATCTTTGTTGTCTTGTTGTTGTTTTTCTTCATCCCAGCCCCGATTGTATTCGCTCTTTTTATCTGTTTTTCATCATCAAACAGGGGCGAGACAGGTATCGATCCTCGGTTCTGTCATCTCGGCGAGGCGTTTGCACAAGTGCCCGTTTGAGTTTCAGCTCACGTTTTTCCATCAAGCCGAGGCGTCCGCTGTGGATGCCTGTGTTAATTAGGCCCGTGTCGTGTCGGGTGGGGTTGGGAGCATGGAAAAGGCAGCTCGCCTCCCCCGAGCGTTCCCGCTGCTCACTGGCATGTGGCAGGGAAAGCTAAATTAGTTTAGCGCCGTTATTTACGGCCCCTGGAAGGGCACCAGTACCTGAGTGTTGGGGTAATGAAGAAGACAACCTGTTCCAGAGCCGTTTTTGGGTGCTTGCTTTACCTTTAGCAATACCTGCCAAAGATGAAGAGAAGCACAATTTAATTATACTTCTCAATAAACAGTTTCTCTAGAAGCGTATTGATTGATTATCCATCAAACGACTTCAAAAAGCAAAACTCGAGCATGTGCAGCACATCCTTGTCTGGCTCAAATCAAAAGCTTTGTCTCTTTGCTTTCAGTGTTTGAACAGAGAACAGACAAAAGGTTTTTTACCCCCTTTTATAGCGATAGCAACGAGCACCGTTTCATCATTCAGTTCCTAATTAGGTTGTGTGTGAGAACAGTGACAGTGGCTTGCATCATCCGCCATGTTGGGATATGAATGAGTTTTGTAAATCTTTGGCTTTTCACATTTATTGGCAACATCAAGAACCCTGGGCAAGTTACACTCAAGGCTCACTGCCAGACATGTTTTAACTAGTAACTAATTACACATTTTAACTGCAGGAAGTAAATTGTACACCACCTGGTTTTATTCCATTTATATCATGGATACTTCTATTGATAGGTTTAAGATTATAAATGTTTGACAATTCTGTAATGACTTTTCTTTTTAATGTGATGTTTTTTATTTAGTGACCTAAGCAGCACTAAATGTTATTGCTAAAATAATGACCAATTTCCCAACAGAAAAAATGGATAGTCCCAGCCAAAACTTACGTCATTGATTGAATTAGAAGTTGACATGTTTGGCCACTCAAACAAGCAGATCAGTGTTTTCAAAGTGTCATTTCCACTCTTATGGAAGTCAAACTGTTGAATTATAGTTGACTTTAAACATTAAAGGGGACCTATTATGCCTCTTTTCACAAAATGTAAGACAAGTTTCTGGTGTCCCCAGAATGTGTAAAGTTTCAGCTCAAAATACCCCACAGAACATTTATTATAGCTTGTCAAATTTGCCCCTATTTGGGTGTGAGCAAAAACACGCCGTTTTTGTGTGTGTCCCTTTAAATGCAAATGAGCTGCTGTTTCCAGCCCCTTTGCAGAAGAGGGCGGAGCTTTAACAGCTTGTGCTTTGGTTGCTCAACAACAACAAAGCTGGAGAATCTCACACAGCCAAAATGAGGATTGTCAGTAACGGTGTTCAGCCTTACATTGTTCAAACCGGAGTCGACACTGATGGAGAGACTCAGGAAGATGTTACAACTTTTAGAATGAAACTGGACGTTTCTGAATGGTTAGTGGATAAATTTATGTAGTTGCTGTGGAGTTGATTCAACTCATCGACTAGCATGTGCCGTCATGTTCATCTTTTGTGCAAATCCAGTGTTGAATTGACCCTCGTTTGTAAAGCAGTCCGGCGTAAAATGACGGCATGATAACAACACTCTACTACAACAACTCTTCCTCTTCTCTGAAGCAACATGGCTTCACACTCTTTGTTGCATGTTCCCGGGGGCGGGGTTTATGTACATTTTAGGGTTTGTAATGTCACCAACCCGGGAAGAAGCTCATTGTAGTCCCTACCAACCATTGTTGTAGTCCTTAAAAAAGCGATTTCTTTAAAAGAAGATATCTCCCTTTGCATTGAACTTTGAGCGTCGTAACTTTGCAGATATTGTTTGTGCTCAAACAGCAACATTACACACTAACTAAAGTTAAAGAAGTGAAATCATAATCAACCACCCCTTTAAACTCGAGTAGTAGAAAGTATTTGAACATCCAGTGGAATTACCTTTTAATAAGGTAAAATGCTGTTTAGAAATAATAATAAAAAACATTGATATTGTGTTTCAGAATTGTTGTTTGCATTAAAAAAAGGTGTCTTGAAGTTCTCCTCTAAAAGCTCTTCAATGTGTCCTGAGAAACGCAGGGGACTGTGATTTACCCTGACTGTGATAGTGGAAGTTGGTTTTATCTTTGGTTCCAACAGCAGACGTTTGGAAAGCTTCCTGCAGGACACACTCCATGTTCCCTGGTGGACTGACGGATTACAGCAAACCACTGATTAGTGTCCTCTCATTCAACCATCTGTCTCCTCGGCCATTTAAGATGCAGCTCAAAGCCGGACTCATCCTTTTCAACTTAAGTAGCACTTAGTTTTATTAGACAACCGCCAAACTGTAGTACTGCAGTGAAACCAGCTTGTGGTTCGAACTGTTGGTGGGTTAGTATTCTTGAGAATCTGTAATGGAAAACAGATCATGGGCATCTTTGACATTAAAAAGGTTTCTGTTTCTGTTTCTGTTTAAAGGTTGTAAAGATCAGTGACATTTGGAAAGTGTTGATTGTGTGATTTCATGTCCACGGAAAGCAATTATTGTGACATAAGTAGTGAATATATAGTAAACTGCATATTGATGAATGTCTGAGGTTTACCATGTTTTGACTATTTATGTGTAATATGTTGAGCCTGTTCAGTTCTGTTTTAGGGACTGGTCCGGATGGCGGACTAGCCTAGTGGGTGTTTAACAACAATAGTTGAATAATGAGTTTATCTTTTTCTTGATGAATTGCACTGTGCTTTTCTTGATGAAAAGCACAGTTGCTTTAGCCATCAAAACATTACAAATCCATAATTTTCAAGAATAATGTGTGAGCAGTACTGGCAGTAAATCCAAAGAAATGCTGAAACAGTTTGTAATATAAACCTGTCTGGACAGATCATAAGACTGTTCTTAGAACTATTTTATATTTAAAAATCTGTAAATTTAAATGTAAAAAGTCACTAGGTGTCTGATTTGAAAAGTTAGTAATAAAATAACAACAAAGTTAGACATTACAAAGGAAAAACTGGCAGGTCTATTATTTTGCATTTACACTCCAAGACTTAGTGCACAGATCACATGACATAAAGTATCAGATTGTTTTGTTCCATCCATTGCTACGGTTATCACTGTTAATCGGATTCATTTGCGCATTTAAATATGGTTGTCAATCCAGAAAATGTGCAATGTGCAGTTAGCAGCATGAAAAAAATATGCTATACACAGAAAACAAAAAAACGCTGCCATTATAATCATTGAAGCTGCCGATTACAAGATACACTCTTGTGAATACTCCTGTTTTAATCAATGAAGCTGTCTTCGCTGTGCAATAATTCTCTTATTGATGTCGTGTTTATGTGTGGATTCTGACTAACTTAAACACCTCTGATTGGCCATTGTGTTCATGGGCTCAAGAGATATGTCTGTGATTGAACACAAAGCTCAACGCTGCAAAAACACATTGTAAATAGAAACGTTTGATGCTCTTCACAGAGCACAAAATAAACACTCATGAGAGGGTTTTAAAGCTGACGGCTATCAGCGGGTACCAATACTGCAGAATGGCAGGTACATCGTCACATCAAATGATCAAATACATCTTTGGTGTCTGCCAAAATATTTTCAATGCAGGAAACTGATTTTGTAAAAACAATCCCACACAAGGGTTGGAGAGTTTAGTATGTTGACAGTATGACATGCTTTATTTTGTAACTTGAAACAATTACTTATTGACTGCACTGATGGTGACCATGATTCAGCTGTTGTCCTGAGTCTAAAATAATTACTCGGCATGTGAAATTCATGTGGTGTGGTACAGCTTGCAAAGCCTTTTTATATATGGAAAATGTAAAGTTGACATTTCTAAACCTGTTTCATGTCAAATTGTCTTGAAACCATATTTTACTACATTTCCTCATACATATTTTTCTCACTGTTTTTTCTTCCCCCAGGGCAACAATGTGGGTTACTGGGAAGGGGAAACCAACAGGACCCTGAGGCTTGTGTAAATGTGCTTCCCGACCACCTCAGTCGTCTGAGAAGGTCAGACCTCCCTGTGGCACGCTTGGGCCGCTGGCACTAAGATGTCCCTCAGTAGTGGCACTGCAGGCGGGAAAGGTGTGGACTCAAATGCGGTGGACACTTACGACAGCGGGGATGAGTGGGATATTGGTGTAGGCAACCTGATCATTGACCTCGACGCCGACTTAGAGAAAGACAAGCTTGAGATGTCTGGCACCAAGGACGGGGACGGAATGGCTACTGCCTCGAGCGCCGTAGCGGCATTGCCTGATAACATCAAGTTCATTAACCCGGTGCCTCCTCCACCGATCAAGGACAGCAAATCCAAAGCTAAGCGTAGCAAGAATTCCAAGGACAGTAGCAAGTCCTCAACCCCTGACGGGGCCAAGAAGGACGCCCAAGGACGGACTCAAAATGAGGGCGCTGGGCCAACCGCTGGAAGTGGTCCCACGACCTTACCTTCGGGGAAAGGTTCCGATAAAAGTAACAAGGCCTCCCGTAATGTTCAGAGTGGAAAAAAGGACAAGGAGGGTTCTGGGAAAAGCAAGAAGGAGAAAAACGAAGGGGTACAAGCTGGGAATGTGCCCTCGGAAAAGGACCCATCGGCCCAGGTTATGCCTTTAGGCCAGGCACGCAATACCCCATTTGAGGGGACGCAAAATTCGGACCTTGGTGGTGCTGATCAACTAGGGAATATTACCCTTGATACCACTGGAATAGTCACACCTTTGGCTATCAAGAGCGAACCAGAAGAAGTGGAAAATAATGACTGCAGGAGCATGAAGAAAGTAAAAAGTGAGAAGGTGAGTGCACTTGTGTTTTTTTTGCTGTTTTTATTACTGTTTTAAGCGAGGATTGATTGGTTCGTGAAGCCATCTGAAGTTTGCATTCGTCTGTCTGGTGTTAGTTTGGATGGTTTAAGGTTTCCATTTATTAAGCATTGGTTGAGTATTATAAATTGTGATTGTGTAACACAGTGAAGGTTGCAAGCTAATGCTGTTACAACTGTTTAGAAATGAACCAGAGAGTTAGTAGTACCTAACATACCTGCTCGCTGCATTTCCTTTTGGCACTAGTCCAATTTAAAGAGAGGAAAACGGACATGCTTAGCTCAGTGGTCTCGATCTCCAGTTTGTAATGCATAGAGCTGCCAAAAGAGATTTAGGACAGCTGCCAGATAACCAGAGGTACAAGAATATTTACTCCCAGAACATCCATCTTGTGCACAAGAATGTAACAGCTGTAATGTTAATAAGTTGATTTTACGAATTGTTGTTAACCAAATAACCATCTTGCCAACTGTTTAAGCCTTAGTCTCTATTGTTAGGTAACAAACATAGAAACCCAGGTCAGATATCTTCTAATATTTATATGCAATTTCTCTGTCTGATCGAAGTTCTTGTTGCTCAGTCTTGTTTGAATTGACTTGTTGGCTGGTTGTAGGGGTTTTCTCGATTATTCATTGCATTCAATTATCGGCCTCCTAGTTCCTAAGGAGTTTTGGCAGCTGGTCTAATTTGTAGCTTGATCTCTCATGTTAAAACAAGAATCCATGCCTCAACAGATTGTTCTTAGAAGAATGTGGAGTTTGGCATATTCCCCACATTAACGTCTACTGATACACTTTTTCTTTTGCAAACTCGAGATTGAAAGATCAGTGCAGACTAACGCATGAATGGAATGGTGTTTAGCTAAATAAGTAGTCTTCTTGTTTGGAGTCATTAAATGATACTGCATTGCTTTTAGTTGTACAACTACTAAGCCTGGCCTGTGCGTTACAAACTGAGAGGATAGACTAGTGTATCTGCTTACAACAGATATGTGAAATTCCTTGCTAGTGACTCAGTCAGTAGTTCTTCATACTCTCAGCATTGTGTTCCCTACCTAGTGGGCCTCTGGGGAGCCATTGAAATGTAACACTTGGACCCCTTGCTTGCTTTCAATTGTGACAGGCAGCCAAATATAGGCTACTGGAGAGAGAAACTAAGAGGTTTTCTTTAGAAAGAATTTATGGTGATCTGTTTGTAATGTCCTTGAAAGATTTTTGGCTTGACTTGAAGTTGAATGTTTGATTGTTTTTAAAGGCCTTGCTTTTTTTTTTTTTGTCATAATAGTGTATTTCTGTTGTGTAGTGTTTATAGTAAAGTGATTTTGTATCTCATTTTCACATGCTGCTTCTTTCCGAAACATTTCAGCCGCATTGCTTTCTTAGTAATGGGGACTTTGGTGGACATTAGTGTAAATTATTCTCCTCTTCTAATTTTATTAATTTTACAGATCAGCTTCTGTTTTGGTGGTGCAAAAAAAGTGAAGTGAGAATGTTAGTTGAATTATTTAACATAGTAAACATGCTAACTACTAAAGTAAGCAATGACTCCTAAATTACTTACGGGAAACTTTATTCCCACTTGTTTTGTCCAAGAACAGTTGACAATGGTGCCGTATACTTGCATTGCGTTACCTAAGTATTGACGTTTACATATTTGCAATTCTGGCCTAATTCTTAAGTTGAAATGTAAAAGTTTTTGATGTAGTCCGAGGGTAGTTTTCTTCTTTCTCGATTCTGTTCTGGGGGTTAGAAGGGCCATTCTAAACTTTGTCTCTGGTAGAAACCTTTCTGTTTGCACTGTAGTGCTTTGCGACCAATGGCCTCTATTCATAGCTTCCTCTGACTGCCACTATTGTCTTCTGGTACATTCCTTAAACAAGCACAGGGTGTTCACTTGGGGCCTTGGGGGGAGGGACGACAACAGCTCAAACAAAACGAAATACCTCTTCCTCTTGCCTCTTAACAACCAGATCTTGAGGTGTGAGGAGGGGATGTTATCGAGTGTCAGGGAGGGGGACCAGACCGGCTTTTTAACCATCTGTAAAGTGGTTTCACATTTCCACATCCCATGATGCGGGCGGGGCACTGTGGACTCGAGCCGTCCGATGGCAGACAGGGCTGGTTTTCCCACCTCGCACGACCGTGCAGGAATGTGTGCTGGTACCTGCTGCGTGCCCCTGCCAGACTAGCATATCCACTAATACTGCACTTGCAGTCGTTATCGCCTTGAGAATAACACAGGCTAATTTAACCCATCTCTGAGGTTATTTGATGAGGGGGAGCGAACTTCTTTAATAAGGCATTTTCAGTCATGGACTAAATCGGTATTTGATGTCTATGATGTGTTGCATAAGTGACAGTACCCCGACCTTGCTTATCAGAATCATGCTTTTGTAATGCTAAAGGTTACTTATTTGTTTTGCTTCATACTTTAAGGAGTTGAAGTTTTTAGACTTTTGGCTTTTTAGTTCTGTTTTAAAATGAGTAATTTTTATGCAGTGTTATTTCTCTTTTTACCTGCCCCCTCCTTTTAATATTTCAACTTGGGATATATCAGTGTCAAATTGGTTGTTGCCAATATTGATTTATTTTATAAAAAGTAAAAAATATTTATCTTTTTCTGATTGGTTGTGTATTTTTGCGCGGTACCTGAGGTCTGATTGATTGGCGTTAAACTTTTATTTTGGGGACGATTAATCCCGATTAATCGTTTTTACAGCCCTAATTCTTTTGTTTTCCTTTTTTTAGTAATGGCATTCCTGGTCATTTCTACTTTTCACCATCTAAATTAAGTCATTCTCTCAATGAATATCCAGTTTCATTCAGAAGCGCCTCATATTAAGCGAGTTGTGATTGGCATTTCACATTGACCATGTTGTTAAGAACATATGCCTACTGTTGACACTCAAACCATTTGCTAATCTGCAGCTCATGCCGTCATCCGTTATAGCCGTGTTGATTCAGCAGTCTGCATTTCTGACCCTAAATATAGAGGCAATCGCTATGAGTCAGCTCTCAGACCGCACGACACGCACTGTGAATTCAGTCCAGCAGCGAGATCAGAGCGCACGGTCGTAACTCTGACTGACGTTAGTTGCTAAGTTTATTGCTCCATCGGATGGTGATCCAGGAAATCCTTTCTGAGGGTTATGTCGTGTGTGCAAATGTTTAATATTGGGATCTTTGCTGCCCATAAACTGTTTTCCAACATCTGGATCTCCGCTTGAGTCGGGTTCACACCCTTGCTGGCCATTGTTATTGGCTCAAGTGGGGAATTAGCTGCCATTGTAGACTACAGCTCAGTGGATTTGTTAGACGGCCAGTGAATAAACCATCTCAAGATAATCCAGATTTAAAGATCTGGGTGTGATGCAACACTTTTGTCTGTACATGATAGTATCACCGGTACAGAAAAGCCTCCTGAAAGAGGAGTTTATTGTTTGCTTCAATGATTAATGTTAACACTATGGAATTAATCTATTCTCATTTAGAGATAACTGTACCTCAAATTTTGTGCTGTCACGTACAAGGTTTTTGTATAGCCAAGCACCAGTCAGGTTTCTTCAGGAATTGTAATCTAGTTAAACCACGCGATTGTATTACTCTGCTATGTTTTTCTTGGCAGTCGATGGATTAGTTCTGCTTGTAATTAATTTAAGGCTTTTAACTTGTGAATGTTGTAAAGCCACTTTTTTGCTGATTGTTTGCTTTAAGTATTGTTGCTGTAAAGGTGACTCTTTTTTAGTCCCATCCCTCCGGGTCTTAAGCGTTCGAGAGTGCGCATTCGTAATCCCTGGAGACGCATTAAGCTTTTCTTCGAGCTGCTCTTGGCAGCTGTTTTTGTTTCCTAGAATCTTATCAAAACACACCAGCTTTGGTGTAAACGCCCGATGCGTTATGATTAGCGTGATGTGCTGTGTACTTATTTTAAACCTCGTCGGCAGAAGTGCCACAGTAACAGCGCGCGGTACCGATCTGTCAGCCCACACGCTCCATTTTAAGGGATGCTGACAGGAACACGGATTGATTTATAGTTTCTCTTTTTCTCCCTGTCAGAGGGTTGATCTTGTGCTGGTAAATACCCAGGTTATTTTTTCCCCTCTTAACACTTCTTAAGCTTTCATTATTTGGAGGAAATGTGTTCCCCGAGGCGATCTCCGTATGGGATGGCTTTCGTTGGTTCGGAAGGCTGTAGTTTTGGTGTAATCCTGGTTGACATGCCAAAAACAGGATTAGGTTCCCATTTATCGTTATGCGATGGCGTTGAGCACAGTCTCTCTCTTGATGTTGGAGTGCCTTCCTTTGAAAAATTCACGTTGGGCTGCTTGTTTTGCCTGTGCTTAATTGCTACATCCTCACCAATAAATCCAGCGGGAGATAAAGACGGGGAGGTGGGAACCGTTGAGTCGTGATGGCCTTTCTTCTCTCTCTCTCTCTCTCTCTCTCTCTCTCTCTCTGTCTGTTTTACTGCTTTGTGATTCAGCCATTAACTCTGACAGCCAAGTCATTTTTTTTCTTTATAATTAAGCAGTGTTTGCTAAGGCAACCATCACTATTACTATTACTCTTACTTAGTGATACATCGTCATTGATTCCAGTTCAGCTTAAGGTTGGGTTGGGAACTGAGAAGTATTCTTATTCAGAACCAGTTCCATTTTGTTAAAACAAAGTGGTACTGAATGATTTTGTAACATTCGTTTTGAACTATTCATACAACAGCCCAACCAGTGTTGTGTGATTCGAGATCCAATCACTCTTTTACATTTACATTTACATTTATGCATTTGGCTGACGCTTTTATCCAAAGCGACTTACATCGCATTATACTTTACATTTGTATCGGAGTATGTACGATCCCTGGGATCGAACCCATGACCTTGGCATTGCTAGTGCCATGCTCTAACCACTGAGCTACAGGAAAGCTTTTGAACCGATTCTTTTTAATGTTTGTTTGTTCATTTTCATTTATTTCCATTCAGTCCAAAATCAATCCAAAAGACTCTTGTTTCAATCTTAAATCCATGAGTTATCAGTTCTTGAGTTTTGTTGTAATAAATGCTACTTTTTATTGATTTTTTTTTTTTTCCCCAAGTGTTTTTGTTTAATGCTAATTTTATATGGGGGAATATCCATTTTTCGTTCTGTACGTTATAATGCTGTGATGCCTAAATTTACTTTAGGCATTTAAAACAATTGATTTTTAGCATTTATTGTTGTTTTTTTTTAATTTAGACAAATACAATTGTTTTAATATTATTTTAATGTTTTTATTTATTAATTTATTTTGGCATTTCTGGTCATTCCTACTTTCCATCTAAATCAAGGCGTGCTTTATTTTCTCATTAGAAGCAGTTACTGAATGATTTTCGGTTCTGTTTACAATTCATACAGGCAAAAAAAAACACAAAAACACTACCTGTGCTGATTCACGATCAGATGACTCTTGATGACTTTCCGATTTTAAAGAATTGCCAGTTTTAAGGTCTTTGCAGTCCGAAATTGTCATCCAAAATTTCTGCACGTTAAATACCTTAAAATACGACCTCACGTTGTCAATCACGTTTACACACTGCCTCTGAAACTTTCGTCCGTCATAAAAAAAAAATTCCGATTCTGATTCGATTTTCTGCATTTTTCACATCCATAGCAAGCATTTTGAGAGTTTTTTTGACAATTCAGAGCCACCGTACAAGCAAACGCCAAAATCCAGAATGGCGTCTGACAAGTTGATCCACTTCGTCTTGCAGCACAAAGCACTGTATGACAAACAATGTGCGTTAGCAAAGCATCAATCTGAGCCTCTGACATCCTGAAGTAAACTTTGAATCGCTCAGGATAATCCCGCAACTTGATAAGGAGGTGGAACTCTCCTTCTCTCTACGCGATCTCAGGATTGGATGGACCCAGTATTTCCTCTTTCTTTTTCTCTTTTTAATAAGAGACAGAACAACAAAAATATTCCTCACCGCTTGAAGACTCCATTTTGTATTGTTTTGCAATTTTTTTTCTCAGCGACTTTTTAGGATTGACGAATTTTTAGGATGGGGAATACGAAAAAACGCATACAATTTCGGACTCGGTGTGCAAAGACCTTTAGAGTTTTGTTGTAATATATTTTATTTTTAATTGAAAAAGTAAAAAAGATTGCTCCTTCAAAAGTACTAAAAGAATCAAGGCACCAGAATTGGGAATCATTTAATTCCCATCCCTGCTTCAAAGCTACATTGTTTTTATTTAATTCATATTGAAATTACATAAACAAATTGGCATATTCTGATCTTTTGAACTTCTGAAGAATTTGATCTTGCTATCGTGTCAAGCTGACGGCGAGGCCTGCAAAAGCCATCAGAGAAATGCGAAACAAAGCCATTTCATGGCCGCCTCTCCCCTCCCTCCTGTTTTTCTCCATCTTCTCTCCCTCCCGTCCTCATGTGCTCGCTCGCTCTGTCTCTTAGCGCTGTAAGAGTGTGTGTGTGGGGCGGGCTGTGGGGGAAGGGAAGAGCGAGCGAGAGAGAGCAGCTGTCCTTCGCTGTCAGCCAGTGCATTTCCAACGCTCCTCGTTCCGTGTCTCTGTGCGTGAGTAGTGAGAGGAGAGTGGAGGGGGAGGGGAGACGAGTGAACGCGCGAAGGGAGGGTAAGATCCATGCTGCTGCAAGGAAATGCGGTTTTCCGTGCAGAGATGCCGTTCAGTTTTCTGTTCTTTGCCGTTGACAGTGTTTCAGCATGTGTATGTATGAGCGTGTGTGAGGCTGTTGCACGTGCGCATTCTGCCAGGGTGGCGGCCATGTTTGAAGAGGGTAAATGAGAGGAGGAAGAAGACACAAGTAGGATAAGTTTTACAGGTTTTATTTGTATTCATTTTTCTTTGTTAAGGGATCTAATTTGTCTAATAAATGTCTAATAAATGTTGATTCCACAGTGTGCTGATATAAAGCAGGGATTCCCAAACCTTTTGTCAGTCGAACTATTTTAACCTAAATATTAATTTAAAGTAGATTTTAAGTTAATATTTCAACATTTTAACAACACATTCGCAACACTGTTATCTGATGTTGGTTAATCGCTTTCGTTTCGCAGGTGTTGTATTTCAATTGTTTTTTAATTAAAAAATTGTTTATTTTAATTTTACTTTATGATTTAACAAATTAGCTTTTCATTAATCGAACCCCTTGCAGTTCCCACCTGAACCACCAGGGGTTCGCGGACACTAGTTTGGCAAGATAAACCATAATATTTGGCAAAATAAATGTCTGCAACGACTTTTCTCTTTTGCTGATGTAAGCAAAGCCATGTGGGCGGGGCAGTGATATCTCAGCCTACTTTTCACAATCACTTTGGATGAAATCAAGTCCCCCCCCCTCCCTTATTATTTCTTGCTAAATATTCCATTCAACTCAGAAATATGCCAAATAATTAAAGTAAAATTTGTTGTCGTCCTCCAAAAAGGCTAAATAAAGAACAAAAAGAGACTGAAAACATGAGCAGGACAGTGCGAAAGAAACCCATTCACGGGTGCTTTCTGAGATCCGCAACCTCCCTTTTCTTATCCCAGACCATTCCCAAGTTGACAGCAGCCAGGAAGCCTGTACTCCATTAAAACAAAGCTTTTCCAGTTGGGAGAGGAGGGGAGGTCCGTCTTTTCCTGGAATGTCTCCTCGTTTTGGGTCTTTTGCTCCTGGGCCGGGGTTGTGTCTTTTCCACCACGAGAGGTTTCTTGCCACACTGTAAATCCTTTGCTGGTGTTTACATGAGTGTCGGCAGTGACCTTTTCTCATCTCATTTCTTTCCCTGTCTCTCACATTTGCGTTTTTTTTCCCCCTCTTGTAGTTCCTCCCCTTTCTCTCACCCCTCATGTAACTTTGGCACAGCGTCTCGGCTCTTGAGCGGAGAGGCTGTTAAACTCGCTCACCGCACAATTTGTGAACGCTGCCCCTGGGTATTTTAGGCCCCTGGGTTTGCGAGCCAGGAAACGCCCATGCTGTCCCGTCTACGGCTCAAACAGGGAGAGAAAGACTCGTCTGAGCTGCAGTTATGAAAGCAAAGGACATCCAGACAACATACACCGCCAGCTAGGAGGGTAAGAACTCAAGAGACAAAGCTGTAGCGTTCAGAAAACGGACTTGACTTACATCTGCAATGAAGGCATTTAAACTTGACATAACACTTTTATCTTTTTCTCTCAGTGCACTACCCAAACCCAAAATTCTTTGATTGAACGCAATCGGGAACGACACACTAATCTGTTTATTTTTCCAGGGAGTATGTGGTCATACACTGGAAGTGAACAATGCATTGTGATGCATCTATTATCACTGAAGGTATCTACATTACAAGCTTTGAGATAGAAGAGATAACTTTGTTGACTTTGCGATCGCTTCCAGTGTAGACTGGAATGATTGAATCCATCTGTCGATCGGCCGTCCACATCTGATTGGAACAGGAAGAGATCTCGAGATACATTTGAACTATTTTTAACTTGACATGTTGTTTTAATGCAACACTCGTGGTGCGAGATCCTCACTGACATTTATAGACCAACAACAATTTTCAAAGTTGCAGTCTTAATTTTACCAGTCTTGTTTTCCTACAGCTCTTTAAAAGTTCTTTGTAATTGAAATTGTTGGCGAACGTGTCCTAATTTTACTTGGACTGACTTCAGGCTTTTTATTTAAGTAGGATGAGTGAAGTTTTAAACAATCGCGTGTCTCTGATAACCCTGTGAAAAGGCTCTTCTCATGGGCTCCAGTTTACACGCTCGTATTAGAACAGACGACGGTCTATAAATGGGTCAAGACAGAGGAACTTTGTGAGTCAATCCATTGATTGTGCGCTGAAAGGAGAACATGAGCATATCTGTTTCATGCTCGACGTCTTTGTGCTTTTGTGTGAATGTGTGCCACTCCCCTCACCGGTTCACACTGCTCTTGTGTGTAAACAGCGTGGTGTTAACCGAGGTCAGGGCTGCACAAAACCACAATGTTTTATTCATCTGTTTACCTCACTCTCGCTCTCCTTCCTCTCTGCAATCCAGCCGCTGCAGGCCTGATCCAGCCTCACCACAGGCTGTCACACGCTCAGACCGAGGAGGCCATTGCATTACATGCAAGCCTATTGGATAAGTCTGGACTGGCCCCCCTGCTTGTTTCTTTTTTTGAGTGAACAAAAAGAGAAGCCAGATGCATTGGCTTAGTGTATTTTTTTTTTTTTTCTTGCCTTTTGATTTTTCCCTAAAATGTAAAAGCCTATGCGCAGAATGTCTCTGAATTTTTATTTCAGTTTTAGTTTTGTTAATTTAAGTACTTAGATGACATGGCAACATTTAAAATCTTTCTGCTTTTGTTAAATTTGAAGTGTTAGTTCAACCTAAAATGAAAATTATCCCATGATTTACTCACCCTCGAGCCATTCTAGGTGTATATGACTATAAACACAATCGTGTTATATTTAAAAATATCCTGGCTCTTCCAAGCTTTATAATGGCGGTGAATGGGGGGCGTGATTTTGAAGTGCATCCATCCATCACAAAAGTAATCCATATGACTCCAGTGGGTTAATAAAGGCTTTCTGAAGTGAAGCGATGGGTTTTTGTTTGAAAAATATCCATATTTAAAACTTTATTAACTATAATAACTAGCTTCCGGCAGACAGCCGTACACGTTGATTTGCAGCGGAAGAGTGACCTTTGACCTGACTGAGGAAGTGCAGAGGATAGAGCAAAACAAAACACCGGTCACGAATTAGGAGTCTAAAACGAGAAATTTTAAATAGAAATGTCGGAGGATTTTGATATAAATGAAGAGGAGATTGAGTTTGTTACACAGCCCTATTTGTTAAAACCACGAGAGGCGTCTAAGCCTACAATACTCCTACATCCTACATCATGCATCAGGTCAAGGGTTACTCTTCCGCCGTAACTCAATGCATTTGGCCGTTTGCCAGAAGCTAGTTATTATAATTTTGAAAGTTATAAATATGGATATTTTCCTTACAAAAATGCCATTGCTTCGCTTCAGAAGGCCTTTGTTAGCAACCTGGAACTGTATGGATTATTTTTGATGGATGGATGCATTTTTTTGGGCTTCAAATTCATGGACAGGAGTTGTAGTAGAGTGTTGTTGCCATGGCGTCATTTTACGCCGGACTGCTTCACAAACGAGGGTCAATTCAACACTGGATTTGCACAAAAGATTAACATGATGGCCCATGCCCTAACCATTCAGAAACGTCCAGTTTCATTCGAAAAGTTGTAACTTCTTCCTGAGTCTCTCCATCAGTGTCGACTCCGGTTTGAACAATGTAAGGCTGAACACCGTTACTGACAATCCTCATTTTGGCTGCGTGAGATTCTCCAGCTTTGTTGTTGTTGAGCAAACGAAGCATGAGCTGTTAAAGCTCCGCCCTCTTCTGGAAAGGGGGCGGGAGCAGCAGCTCATTTGCATTTAAAGGGACACCCACAAAAAACAGCATGTTTTTGCTCACACCCAAATAGAGGCAAATTTGACAAGCTATAATAAATGATCTGTGGGGTATTTTGAGCTGAAACTTTACAGACACATTCTGGGGACACCAGAGACTTATATTACATCTTGTGAAAGGGGCATTATAGGTCCCCTTTAAGCTTTACTGTATAGTTCCTTTAAGTCAATTTATTCTTAATATGGAGATCTGATAAATGGTAACACAATCCATATCACATGCTCTCTATAAATGCCATCAATGTCTTCATTAAAGGCAAGCCTTGTTGTGCAGATTTGCTTGAATTTACTTCTGCCCCAGTTGTGTTTGGTCTAGAAACTGAATCTGACATCAGATTTTTTATCAGAGAACAATCGGTGCCTTTTAGGAGGAGGATATCACACTTAATGCCCTGCTCAAATCTGAGCTATTTTTAGACAAATCCACAGCTGTGTAAGAGCTCTGAAAACCGCTAGGGGTTTGTGGGTAGTCATCTTTTTATAAGCCAATTTGTTCTCAGAGCCTGAGATTGCAAGCTTTTTAAAAATTCTTTCTTAAAGAGCTCTTAAAGAAAATCTATTTAATTTAAGATTATCGCTGCTGTGTTAAGCAGTTGTTTGGTATCAGGCACTACGCTAATTGCATGCTAATAAGCATCCAAATAGAAACCCCTTTTTTTTCGACAGCAAAACAGCTTCTGGTGAACTGACAGCTAAAAGCTCTGGCTGGCGCTGCCCATGTTCTCATTTACAACACGCATACCTCGCACTGATAATGAGCTCGGCTGGTGTCATATCTCCCTCTGGTTCTGATGTATCTGCCCGGTCCTGATTGACTGTGGAAAAACTTAGCTTTCTCTCCGACAGGTACACTGACAGGTGCGCTGTCAGGTTAACAGCCATCCGGCGAGCCGCCACTACACCAGTGTCTGTCTCTGCCTGATGAGGTCGGACTCACGGAGAAGGCTGCTTTTAATGAGATTACCACACTGGCCTGAAAGTCTACCGCTACTGAGACTCTGAAAAGAAGGAATAATACTTTTTTTTTTCTCTAGGAAACGAGGGTCTTCTGAAGGGGCATTTGCACTGAAAGCGATTTGCAGCAACAAAGCCACCTCAAGACATTCATTTTTAATTAGAGTTGGCAATTGTTCAAATTCATGCAAATGAGCTGTGTCGTGAGTAGGAATGCCTGCTAGTAACCAAACAGCTCAGAGTTTGAATCACAAGAGTTCTGATTTTAGTAAGACAGACTTGACCGTTTACCCAGCATTCCTGTAGCCGTGGCATCACTGAAGTTTTTTTGACTGCTCTAGAATGCAGAAATTTGTGTGTGTGTCTGTATGTGAGCAAGCTGGGAAGGATAGTGAAGGGAAAACAACAGAGTCATGCCTTTTTTATGTTGTGTGTTAAAAATGCATCAGGCATAAATGTTTAAAGGCAGGTGCCAGTTCGGTTCAGGCTCTCTGAGAGTTTGCTGCTTGTCTCACCTCATCTCTCCTGACAGGACCCAAACTTTACCTCCAAACAAACGAAAAGTTTTCAGAAATGCTGTATGAATTCTTAAGCAAGATGGCAGAGCTTTGTTTATAACCCTTGTTCCCTTATTCTTTATCTGAGTTTTTTTTTTTTTATCTTGGTTGCTTTTAGATGTCATTTAGTATTTAAGTGTCTAAAGATAATTTTTTCTTGTCCTCCATGTGCATTGAAGAGATGATGACTGCAAACAGCAGGATAAATCTGTTTTGGTTGCATTTTCCTTTTCTCTCAATGACCAGACAAATATTATATGCATGCAAATGCACATTATGTAAATCCATGGGCCTCCCCCTCTCCATGCTACATTTCACCACTGAAAAAGTACCAAAATGTACCATAGTATTGCCATGTACCATAATAGTACCACATTGCTCTTTGAAATGCTTTATTGACAAAAATACCACAGTATATAAATATATTATATGTACCATGGTATGTGATAGTCACTGTGGTACTGCCAAAAGTACTGTTTCAACCTTCTTCTTTTTTTCACCCGTCTTTGAACTTTTCATTTGTGTCAGTGACCTGTTTTTTGGTCTGTGTCTCATTTCTGTCAGACCTTTGGTTAACCTGTTAGTTGCTCTGCATTTTGCAGCCATGCAGTTGAAAGTCTTGTTCTGATGAAGTACGTATGTTTTATCTATTTGTGAAAGGTGGAAAAAGAAGTTTCAGTATGACTGTGTTGCAGAAATCTGAAAACTCTGGCATGTTTTCACTGCTGTTCCTCAATGTTATCTGTTGCTCTCTCTCTCTTCTTCTTCTTACTTAACTGTCCTTGTATCTGTAAAGCCCTAAAGGTGCAGTCAGGGGGAGGAATGGAGGGATTTATGAGGTGTTAGCATGAAGGGGCCCCCTGGCCTCCTGCGCGCTGTGTTAGAGAATGTCAAGCATTCTGTGAACTGCGAGAGCCATTGCACGCAGTGACTGCTCAACTGTGGAATGTGTTTTCAGTTCATGGTTTATCTCTCAAACCTGTGTGTCCATGTAGTTTCTGGGCTTACACCCTGAACTGTGAAACAGAGGCAGTCTTTGTCTGTTTCTAAAGAAAAACACAGTAACAGTTGCAACAAAGTGCATTGTGACAGAAGCCACCGCATTAAAAAGAAGATTTGTTACAGTTTGAGAAAAGCTTGAATGATTCAGTAGGGCTGCACTACTATGAAAAGCCTCATACGAACCCCTTGATCCATTCAGATTCCCATGTGATTGCCGTTAACCTCCCCACTCTTTCCCCAACCCAGCCAGTGTCTCTTCATTCCAAATCCTCAACCTCTCCACTCTACCTACTCGATGGCTTTATGCAGAGGAATAAACAAGGGGTGCTTTGGTTCCCACTTGGGGAACTGTGCAGGGGCTCGCGTTCCTGCAGCACTTCATTGACGGCAGGCTGAGACACAAAGCGGGCATGTGTTCTCTGCCAAGGGACCTGATGGCATTTCTGGGCCTCTGAGTCTCTCTGGATTAGCGCCCTGGAATCTGGCTTCCTGGAAGCAGCGAGCCAGACGGGCCCCGTCAGCGGTACCTTGTCACATGCCCGGCCATCCATCTGTAGATGCTCTATCAGGCTATTGTGAAGAGGACCCTGATCCGAAACGGCACGGAAATTCAGGTATCTTCTCAATGGGTTTTTTTTTTTTCCTTCAAAAAGGTTATTTCAATTACCCAAGTAAATGGACTCTTAAAGAAGCCATGGATCAGAGCCTTATATCAAATGTCTGCAAGATGGTTACCATCAGACAGAGACGAGTTTCTGAGAGTTGTGGAAGTGAACTAAGAAAAATTGGATGTTTTTTCTCTTAATTCAGTTATGCTGAACTGAACCAGAAGAACCTGTGTAATGTATTCCATATCTTTGCCAAAATCTGGAGTTTAGACAGTCCTTAAGTAACTTGCTTTAAGATGTCTTATCTGTAATTGGTTACTGATTGTTTTTTTGTTTTTCTGTAGATCCACACTTTTGTTTAAAGAGGTTTTATATGGCACTCACACATTGTTCATCTTCTGGAACGGGGTCAGCTGCATTTGGCTGAATTTATTGCCCTCATAATGAAACAAAAATCACTAAAGGATTCTTTCTCTATCCTTTTAAAAGTTTCAAATGCATGATCTCAGGTCTTCTCCAGAATTCCGCAGAGCCGCAGAGAAGAGTTTCCGGCACTTGGCCAAGGTTTCATGCCCAGCAGAAGAGGGGAGGGTTTGACTCTACAAATCACCACAAAGTTGCTTCCACCTTGGGCAGAGAAAGCAGTATTCCCCCATCTTTACCCCTCAATGTGTTCTGAAAAACGAGCAGGCACAGCCTCCCTCATAATTTTTGTCATTCTTGTGTTTCATTAGGCTCTGCTGGTTGGTTTGAGGAGGATTTGTCCTTATTAGACACCCAGAGAGCCCTGTGGTTAAAACCACAATCATATTTCCCTTCCATTCCTGGCAGAGCAAAGGTGCTGAGCCCTAAAAAATGGACCACCTGTCATCATTTGTGCCTGAATGAACTTGTCTTATTTACTGTCCTCTAGGTCAAAACTGTTTTGGATGCAGTCACTCTGAACCCCAGTGCAGCTATTCCTTGCTCTTTTGCTTAAAGTCTTCATTCTTTTGCTGCCTTTTCCTCTCTCTGAGTCAGAATTGATTGAAAGCAGCTCTCTCTCACTTTTGGAGTGCTTGCCTGCAGGCTTCCCTCCAGAGTACACTTAAGGACTTTTCCACTCCTCCTGACAGGCATCAGTAATCAAGTCCTTGTCCTGATCCAGGAAGCGTGTATTGGTATTCAGGCCCTGCTGTCTCTCTCTGCCTGCTGAGATCAAATCAGCATGCTGGTAATTCATATTCGAGACTGTCCTCATACTGCACCCTTCTCTGAGGAACGGTCATAATAAATCTGGCTATTCATCAAAGTTCTGTAGATCTGCCTGTCTTAGCTTGGCAAAAATGGAGATGTTTGGACATATATACACCAGATTCGTTCAGCGGCTCAAAGGAGAAATGCTTGATGATTTGTGATCAGCCCTCATATGTAGTGACAGGCAAAAGTAGCTGTTTGTTAATCACATGGATGAAAGAGATATTAAAGACTCTTAAATGACGTGCACTGGCAACGTTGCAGTTAGGAGAGGGTATAATGAGGAAGAAAATGCCTGAAGGATGGAAGATGCTTTCCATTTCTTCTAATGCTTGTTTAGGAAGGAAGGTTGGAAGTTTACTTCATTCAGATGTCATTGATTTTCTCTTTTTTTGTATTCTAGGTTCATTAGCTGTGTGCACTTTACAGGTGCTACAGTTTCCTCCTCCTCTCTAGGTGAGAATTTGTGTGTTTAGAGGAATTCAACCAAAGGTACCTGGGATTATTTGTCATGCTAGTAAATGAGCTAAAACATTGCAAAAATGAAGGAACAATTAAGGCTTGTTGGCCTGCAACATTTGTATGACAAGTGAAAATTTGTCTGAAAGAGGGACTATTCCTTTGCCAGCCAACAGAGCTGCCATTATTAGCTAGTTTGATGTTTTTCTTGTTGCCTATTTTGGTAGTGTCCTTGTGCAGCTATTGTCTAGTTCACAGATGCAACCCCTGTGGTATGATGATAACATTATCATAAATATTTGCATCTTTATCTCAAATCAGGCAAACAGAAAACAACAAATGGAGCTGTTGGTCACTGTTTGGCTGTGTGCATCCAGCTAACAACTTCAACAACAATGATAATCAACCTCAGAAGGAAGAGCTGTTTTTCATTGCACAGTGTGTGACTTTGTTTGAAGTAACTACAGGGGGTGCAACAAGTACTGACCCGTAGCCTTGGAAAGGCCACATCAAAGTCCTCAAATTCTATTCTGGAGGCAAGCCAGACTCTCTCTCTCTCTCTCTCTCTCTCTCTCTCTCTCTCTCTCTCTCTCTCTCTCTCTTTCTCTTTCTCTTTCTCTTTGTCTTTCTCTTTCTTATATCTGTGGTTCACCTCTTCACTGAGTGCAAGAAGGCACTCTGGGTTCTTATTTTCTAGTCTCTCTGCCCTGCAAATTGATCCCTTGGCTCTGGATGAAATGGTGGAGTTGCTGAGTTCTCAGATAAAACCCCTTTTCCTCTTACCGATCTGCCTCACAAGAGGAAATTGGGTTTTTCTTCTGAGCCAAGAGAGTTGGTTCTTGCAGATTGCAGTGTTTCGTGGCTAAGCTCTAAGAGTTACTTCTAGAATTCACAGGTGATTATGACCTTAACCAGAATTCCAGAGCTATGGAATGGTTATTCAATTATCATCAGCTCATCCCAGCAGGAGTTTTAGGAAAACCAAGAATATCTTGAGCTGGGTAATTTACAACCTTTTGACTTAAGTTTGGCAAAGTTTGAGATCTCCTCTTGGAATATATGCATTTAAAATTCCTTTGCAATCATTGGATGTCAGCTCAATTAACAAACATCTGGTCATTGTTAATCCCATTATAGTTCTTTAATCTAATGTTTTGTTCTTTTAGAATAGATACCAAAAGTGTTAAGTGAATGCTGCACCTTCCCATTATTCCATGGGCTGTTGAATCTGGTCTCAAGCGGGTGACCAGAATTTTCTCTTGGCTCTGCAGCATGTTAGTCATTGTTGTAACTTCTCTCTTTCCCCTCCTACTCCACTTACTTTCTCACCCCTCCTGCCTCCTGCTTCCCTCCTCCCGTCCTCTCTCATTTAGTTTTATCTGGGCATTAGCGGATTAAGTGCTTGAACTAACGAGGTCA
Organism: Anabarilius grahami; assembly: GCA_003731715.1. Classification (NCBI taxonomy): domain Eukaryota; kingdom Metazoa; phylum Chordata; class Actinopteri; order Cypriniformes; family Xenocyprididae; genus Anabarilius; species Anabarilius grahami. The sequence continues at coordinate 3,308,004 of RJVU01072345.1, forward strand.
TCAAATGGAGGCTTCTCTCTGAGAAAGGCAGAGCGAGAGTGTGAAAGATTTTCTCATTTTAGAGTCCATGTTGTGGATACCCAAGAGCATTGCGGGCACGGTCTACCCAAGGGTGTTGTGGACGGCATCTACCAAAGAGCTCTTTGTTGAAGGATGCTCATGGATTGGTGAAACCACACACAAACGCTCATCTTTAATCAGCCATTGCCTCACATTGTCTCTTCATGCCTCTTCTTACCTGTCACTCATAAAGGAGAAAACATTCTTGGGCTTGATGGGCAGCTAGGATTTGCGTAATGATGATTGTAAGCATCTTGGCTTGTCGCCAACTTTACAGGGGACCTGCGGTCCTTAATCTCCCTCTTGCTTTCTCTCTCTTTGTTCTTCTGAACACAATTTGCTCAGGGTTTGTCCTTGCCTGCTAAAAGTATTTAGACCTCACTTCACTCCTCTGTATGCAAACATTTGAGTGCATGCAAAGCGTTGGCGAGTTTCAGATTCACAGCATAGGTTCTGAGCAGGGCTTCAGAGGCAAATGTGTTATTATTGTTGTCGCTCTGAATTCGGATCTGCATTAAAGTCTGAGGTAGAATAGTGTTTGTATTCCTGAAGTAGCTTTGTTGAAAATGGGTAATTGGATTGTTGTTTGTGTGAAATTTGGTTGATATATTAGGCCTGTAGTAAGATAAGAATTGTGATATATTGAAAAACTAACTATCAACTAAGATGATGATGTTTCTGTTTCATTCCATCCCTCCATGCAAGACCTGTGGTTGCCTACAATAAACTGCTTTAGTTAAAGAAGACCCATAGTGATATTTGTAAGTGTATTATCACTTACACTTGAGGAGCTTGTTGCAACTGGCTTATGGTCTTTGGTGTTATTTGCTGACTGGTGATGGGTAGTCATGTTTTCCTCTGTGGATGAAAGCAGAGGGATAAGTCTCTTTCTATTTCTCATTACCCTTCTATGCCTCACTCCTCCTCTCTGGGAGTTTGCCCCTCCTTCCTGCTTTGCTGAACAGTAACAGGAAGCCTTTGAGAGGCTATAAATAGTTGTTGCTCTCTCTCTCTCCTCCTCTCTTTCTCCATTTTTCTTCTTCTCTCTCTCTAAATCCCTGCAGATAGCTCACTGTAAGTGACAGGTCTGTCGCTGACTGAGGATGCAGTATTCAACCCCCCTGCAGCCCACAGCAACACCAGCAGTGTCGGCTGACTGCCAGAGCCCAGCAGATAAACTCTGCCTGAAGAGCTTCTCCAAGCCCTGCCAAGTCAAAAGCACCCAGGGAGCTTTTTTCCCCCTCTCTACCCCTTCACTCCTCCTGCTGTTGGGCGAACAAGCGGTGTCCTTGTGCCACAGCTCTCAAAATTCAAGAGCGGTGTCAGTTACTCAGGGATCCTTTAGAGAGAGGGCTGTTTGAGTAGGTGGGAAAAAAGGAGGAAAAGAGAGGGAGGACAAGGTGGGAGGTGAAGTAAATCGAGAATGTTAGAGAAGAGAAAAGGAGGGAGGTTGTTTTGTTTTTTGTTTTTTTTTTAAGTCTGTGGTTCTCAAGCCGATTTGAGAGGTAAGCATGTGGTTGTTTAAAGACAGGTTGAAGCGAGTTTGTGTGTTATGTAAGGTCTGGCAGCTGAGATTTGCGGTTGGGCGGAAATAGTATCACGGTCTAAGGGTCAACTCCGCCTTGCCTGAAATGTCCTCCCACTTTGGCCTCTCTTGTTCAGCCACTTTTTTTCCCCTTTGCCTTCCAGCCAAATTTTACTCCAAGTACTGGTAATTAATTTTGTAACCATGAATCATTTTCATTATTGACTCTGAACCTCAGAATAGACGACAGCATGCATTTTCACAGTTTGCTTTATGCTGATAGGTTATCTGTATACATGACCCCTAAATCTCTGTCTCTTATTTTAATGTTATTTGCTAATTTCTTATGTTTCCTTTTATAGCATTGCGCATGGATTTCCTGATTCCACCATTGTTTGTCTGTATTTCACAACATAGCAGAGTTAGCTTAATCGTAATCTGCTATCATCCCCTGTCCTCTTCATGGATAAACTCATTGTGTGCCAACATTCAAGCCGTTGAACATTCAGGGTTGTTTGTTCAGTCGGATGCCTTTAGGCTTTGGATGCAGGTTGCTGCTGTTGACCTTGTGCCGTCTCAGTTCTCCTGATTAGCAGATATCCGGCAACAGCTGGAATGAATGTTATTTAGTGCCTGTTTATCGCTGATGACAAAAAGCATGTGCACAGCCAAAATAAAAGCATATCAGCATACTATATGGTACTGTTTAGCAGAAATGGATCTTGAAAAGGATTTTTTTTTTGTACTTGGACCCCATGTTATTTGTACAGCCTTTTAACAAGTATCCCCCAGTTAGCTTAACAAAATGCTAACATCAAACACTCTTGGAATCAGTTGTCAAGTTTTTCATGCAGTTTACAAGATGAGCACTATTTATTTATGTATCATTGACTTTATGCCTATTTAGAGTGTTTCAGATCAGTTACCATGCACCCTTAGAAGATGGCTATATAGGCAGCAGATGAGGCTTGAGGACGTATGTCCGCAATGTCTAACCTGATATACAAAATATCGCTCTGGCTATTCACACTGGCTCGTTTAGAATTAAAATGTTCATTGCAGATCATTGGTCATTGACGAATAGGATTACAAATAAGATTAAATCCAAAATCTGTTTGTGATTGTTGGCATGTGCTGGGATGTTATCCAACATTTAGACAAGTTAATCTCCTCTGGAACGTTCTAACGCTAACAACAGTTCCCTGTTCAGTCCACATTGCCAAATTCCAAGAGCTGTTTCTTCTCCTCAGTCCCTCAGGGCTTCTTATCTCCATCGGCTCTCTCTTGACCCACCCTGCCCTCATTCCACCCCCTACTGCTAGTGCACCAGTGACTGACCTTGAATTTTGGTAATTATTGTAATCAGCTCTGCTTATATGGAATGGCCTGAGGTCATATGGGCAGGACTTGGTTGGGAGAGAAACCTGGGGGTGGTCCAGTAGTTTCCATAGTGCAGATTGAACTTTGGAACCATATTCAGTTTTGCGGCCTACACATTTTTTCTTCAGCAGTTTTAATGCGTAACTTCTTAAAATCTGGAAGTGAATTGGATTTTTGTGACTATTGTGTCGTGGGGGTTCGTAAGCGATTTGAACTTGAAGTGTTTTTCTTTTTTGCTGACTCATTCCACTTACGCCTACAGCTTAAATGGTGCAGAACAAACTTTGAGCAGCCAGAGCTCGGTCTCAGTGGTGGAAATTGTCTGAGGTCAAGATCGTGTCCTCCATACAGGAGGAATTTCATTGCTAGTTGGGCATTATATAGCACCTTATATCCTTTACTGCTATTTTAACGTAAAAGACAATCCAGCCATATGTTTGTGCATTCTAGCTGCCCTCATGTAAATCTTACATTTATCAAACCATAATCCCATTAAGGCACAAATCAATTTTGCTTTCTAGTCTTTAAGGCAACAGCCTAAGTTTAGGTGAAGCTAATTTTCCTGGCCTAATTTTTAGCCAAACACCATGTTCTAATGCATAATGAGTTTCTAACATAGAGGGGTTTAACCGAAGACAGCCGTTATTTTCCAGACATTTATAATCTGCCCAAGCAATCTCGTGAAATGAAGAAACGAGACTTTGTGGGCTTTAAGTTTGCAACCTCACTGGATTGCTGTCCCCCAGTTGAAGTTCCCATCTGTGCGCCACCTTGCGTAGTAGTTAACTGGTTGTGGTCAATTCCATTTCCAGCCAGTAAACCCATCCCTTTTATTTTATATGATAAAATGAATTCAAACTTCTTTTCTGGAAAGCAAGCTCCACCAGATCTTGCTGAAGCAGAGCATATCATGAGCTAGTTTCTGTAACGATCGCGGCCGATTGGATGAAGTGGGTTGAGATTAAGTGCGTAGACTCACTGTCTAATGTGCATTTACTTAGAGTTGTTTGTTAGCCTTCACTTTGAATCTCATTTTGTTCCAGACAGCTTAGCGTGCACTTCCTTATGGAATCAATAGATGCTAAGCCATCCGTTAAAGCTTGTGTGGTTATCAGGCAATCTGAGGTCTCTTTCTCTTTCTGGGCAGACTGATCTTCTACCATCTGGCTTAATGCAGGTTGTTTTGCCCTGAATACTTGTATGCTTCAAGGACTCTTCTTTTTTTCTTTTTCCCACGCAGGAAACACTATCTTGATTGTTATGCTGTCTGTAGGGGAGATTTTCCTCTCGGCTCTTGCTTGCGTTGAGGTCAGATTACTCAGAGCGGTACTAGGCTGTTTTTTTTCTTTTCTTCCAGGCCACACAAACACATCTTCAACACTCCCCCTCCCCCCACACACGCTCTCTTCCACTTGTTTTCTCCTTTCGGATTGTCTTTTTTCACGCATGGGCTGAAAAGTGAGAGCACCCCAGAGGTGAACTGGCGCTCATCCATCTTAGAGAAACTGGGGCAAAAGCAGAGAAACAGCCTAAATGCTGTGGTATCTGCCCTGTGCTGTATTTCACGTTGTTCTGTTTTAATAATACAGTGTACAGTGCTTTAAATGATGGAAAGTTAGGGCTGCCCCTTGTAGTCGACGAGAGGAGGCTTAGTCGACCAAAATTGGTAATAGTCAGTTAGTCGCAGAAAACAAAACCTCCGCAGGAAGGTATTGCTCCGCAGGGAAATCCAAACATTCACCTATCATTCATCAACAAACATGGCTTATCACTTGAAACATGTAAGTAGTAGCACCTTTACAAGTCCGCTCGCTCTAACAACCTAGATAAATGTGCGCTGTTGTTTGGTGTAGGGCTGCCCCCTGATAATTGACTAAATGTTAGTTGACTAGAAAGGCTTATTAGACCAAGATTTTATTAGTCGGTTAGTTGCAGAAAAAAAAAAAAAACTCCACAGGAAGTGGCAAAGTCACGTAGTCTGTGAGCGACAGACCGTTAACAGTGGATCCTTGTGGTAATTACAGTATATCAGGCAGGAAATCCAAACGTTCGCCTAGCATCCATCGACCTCAAATATGGCTTATCATTTGAAACATGTAAGTAGCAGCAACTTTACATGGTCGCTTGCTCTAACGTTAACCTAGATAAATGTGCGCTATTGTATATCTAAGTGTTTTGTGCGGAGTGTGGAAGGCAGCTAAGTTATACTTGCATCACTTTTCAACTTAAAATACTAAAAGTTTTTGTCATACAGATAAGAGTAATACATAATTCCAAACTGTTTATTTTTGTACACTTTATTTGTGTACAAAACGTTGTGCTTTTGTAAAACAAAGAAAACAATCAGGATGCGCTTTCTGCCGTCTCGGTCTCCCTGAACAGCAGCGCATAACATAAAACAGGGATGGACAACTCCGGTCCTGGAGGGCCAGTGTCCTGCAGAGTTTATCTCCATCCCTGATAAAAACTCACTTGCCTATAACTTTCTACTAATCCTAAAGACCTTGATTAGCTGGTTCAGGTGTGTTCGATTAGGGTTGGAGCTAAACTCTGCTGGACACTGGCCCTCCAGGACCGGAGTTGTCCATCCCTGACATAAAAGAACCAAAACTCAGGCTACTTCCTTACAGACTTTCGAAATGGAAAGCTTGAAAAGTCTACTTTTAAACAAACCAGTTTGAATCTAAAAACTCTCTTAATATGTAATTGGTCACATTTCTCTATAGGTGCGTCACTGCGGAGATGACGAGTCAGCATTGTCAACTTCATCTTTGCAGCCAACATTGACTCAGAAAACATTAGTTTATTAATAAACAATTAAAATGTTATTTTGTAATAATAAACTTTTATATAAACTAGGGCTGCACGATTTATCGTAATCGAATCGAAATCGCGATTTGGCTTAGTGCGATTATGACATCGCAAAAACTGCGATTTTTAATTATATAAATATGTACACAGTGTTAGTGAAGAGCTGCTCTGTGATCAGTAGTAAATGACGCTACATCTGAGAGCACTGCATTAGAAAACGCAACACACGTCAAATATACAAACTTTCCAAACATGAGAAGCCCTTATGAACTTCTTTTCTAACAAAAGACAACATTTAATGTGTTTTTACTCCAAAACTCGCTTCATAACGTCATTTGAGTGTTTGAAATAGCATTTTGATTAGCATTGGATTATAAATATACTTTATTATTACGGAAATACCAGAGAAGGCTTGAAGAAAACATATAAACCATGTATAGTTGTAGTCGTCTGTTTGATTTATTCATGTTTAATCAATCAAAGCGTTTCTACCTTCTTTTTATTCAGTCACAGCGATAGCATGATGCCCATTGGGGATTTCCTGGAACAGCGTTTGTTTGCGTGTATTTGGAGTATTTGGAGTATCTGCTCAAGGGCACCCTCCGGCGTCCAGTATGAAACAGACATGATTAGCGCCAAGTAAAGCTCACTCAATCCTTTTCAGGGTAAAAATAGGAAAAATAATTCCTCTCTCTAAAGAACTTTGAGGGAAACATATAGTCAATATGTTTTTCTCCAGTGTACATAAGTGTACAGGGTTTTCCCCCACAGTGATGCATAAGAGGCATGTAGTTCATATTAAATACATGGACTCCATTTTTGATTTTGTATACCTCCTGACGACAAAATAAAAAAATAAAAAAATTGAGATTTTTATTATAATATAATATTTGATAATAAATCCTTAGACCTTTCTAATGATTTATAGACATACTGCTTGCATGTTAACAGGTAACCCCACATCATACTAATGCTAAATACTTTAATAATGAAAGTTATTACAACATTAATATTTCTTATTTGGTTTAATATTTTTATTTAGCAATAATGATAATAATGATAATAAAAATAATTAGTCAAAATAATATATTAGCACAAAATTTTGGGCCAAATTGTGCAGCCCTACAAACAAGCAAAACAAGCCTGGTGTTGTTTATATATTTTTTTCAATTGTTTTATAAAATCGCATTTTAAATCGCAAATCGCAATTTTAACCAGAAAATCGCAATTAGATTTTTTCTCCAAATCGTGCAGCCCTAATATAAACATGCTTGAGCCCCCTAGTATATTTAAGTTATTAAATTAACATAAACATGCGATTAGTCGACTAATGGCTAAAATGAACGACTACTATTCGACTTGAAAAATCTTTAGTCGAGGGCAGCCCTACAGAAAGTCATTCGGTTTCATTGAGAATTGGAGCATCAGTGACTGCTGGTACTGCAATAGAGTTGAGAAGACTACTAACAAACAAGAGAACGACATCTGATTGTGAACACTCTAGAAGAAATTATGAGTTGACACCAGGATTAAAGCTAATCGTCTCATGGGTTTTCACTTCTGCTCTGTTGTAGTTTCTATCAGAGTGTTTTCTCTTCAGTAGGTCAGATTTAGGAACTAGTCCATGTCTCAATGCCTTAACTCACTCTCGTGTTGACCATTGAGCCATTTGTTGGTTGGATACTTCGATACAAATGTATAGTATAATGCAATGTAAGTCGCTTTGGATAAAAGCGTCTGCCAAATGCATAAATGTAAATGTAAATGTAAATGTATGGATGGATCAGTTAAAATGGTGGGTTTAGAACAGCAACTAGCCATGTTTTTGTGGTGACGGTGCGAACGTGTAGGCGTGGGTCTGCTTTGCTTTGATTTGCTTGTTTGAACAGCCCAGATGTTGTTGTAAAACATGACTTTCAACTCAACAGCCTGGAGGTACAGTTTTACTGGGAAAAGTCCTTAATCTTTATCTGCACTCTTGTGAAAAAGAGCAGCACTCTAGTCAAGTGTTACTTATTAAAATGGTAACATCTTTTTATATTACTGCTCATATTAACAGTACATTATTTTGATATATTTGAAAAACAAACAGCAACATTAATAAATAATAATAAGTGTTTAATATATTAATTTCTGCTTGCTTTTGTAGTAGTAAGTGCTTAGGTGGTCTTGTAACAGTGATGTGTTACAGTCTGTTTTGTTTTTTCTCACCATCGTCAGGTCTCCATATTTAGCCCTGAGCGTCTGCTGACATACTGAAAACACACACTATTGGTTGCTAGCAACTGCTCACAGGTGTTGTTGAGGTTACCACTCCTTGCTTCCTTTCCAAGGCTCTCTCTTTCGGTTGCTCAGCAGATGCACACACACACACACACACACACACACACGCTCACACATGCACACGCTTTCACATTCACAGCAATGCATGCACACGCGTTCATCTCACAACGCTGAGCTGGATAGAGGCATCTTACAGGTAAATAGATGCGTGTTGCTTACTTTCAGATCTGTTGTGTGAAAATGATGCATATTGGGCTTTTTGTTTCTTGCAAATTGCGTTTGACGTTGTGGTTTTATCAAGCGCTGTGAGCTTTCAGACTGTTTGTTTTGTTCCAGTTTTTTTTTTTCTTCTTCTCAGCGCTCATAATTGCTTTGTTGTGTGTGTGGCACGTAGGTATCTTTCTGTTCTCGCTCATCCACCAGGAAAGAGGGAGTCGCTCCTTCTGTTGTTGCTAGGATGTGCATCTCTCCATCCTCTTAGCAACAGGTGATTTCTCACTGAGAGGCTGTTGCTAAGGGCCGTCGGATGAAGGGAATCTCCCTGCGATGATCCCATTTCCCGCGGGGCTCCGTTTGGCCTTCCGCCCACTCAATCAACCGCTGCATCTGATTGGCAACGAGCTCCGTCTGTTAGGAGCCAATCGTAGTGTTTGCTTCGACGCCGATGCCTCTTAGATGGTGTCATTGTTTGTGGTTGAACCTTTTCCCTTCTTGTTTTCATCGATGCGGAACGTCAAGCTTTCCAAAATTGATATTCTGCCTACGCCGCGCTCTGCTCGTGTGGCCAATTGAACCAAATTAACTGTGCATAACGCCTGTCTGTCTGCAGAGCTAACAGTGTGTTTCTGCCTGCTGTAGCTGAGGTGTGGTAACGAGGTTTCTGTGGTAAACATGGCTAAATTGCTCAGACGGCCTCTTCCTGTTCAGTGCGTCCCGTTCACCTGTCAGTTTGTCTCGTTGTCAAACCCCACGCTCTCAGAACGAGTCAACAGCCAGGCTTCTGTCATGATAAAGAGAGCGAACCGCGCGGAGTGGCTAATGCTGCTCTTCACCCTGACAGGAAGATAACAAGAAATCCACAGGGATGCTGTTACCAGGAGATGTCAGGCAGAAAATTTATCCATTTCACATCAGGTATTTGTTCGTTTGATATCTGTACATTTAAAGTGAGCCAACTAGGAATAGATCAGGAAAGACTAGCTAGTTCATTTGTGAAGTTTGCTTTTGTTTGTTTAGGTGTTTTCTAGTGTTCGACCGATATATATCGGTCAATATTTGGCATTTTTTATTATTGCCATCGCAAAAGTTTTCTGCTTGGCTGATGTGTCAGAAGTGGGACTTATATTTTGATGGTGTTCATGACTTTTATTCGTTCACAGTCTCTGTTGAACTGTTCTGTCTTGCAAATTATCAGATAGAAATGTTAAAGAAAGTAAACAGTTTCAGCATTCAGCAAATAAGCATTTATTTCATTTAAACAAGTCTTTAAATATCTAATAAATAGGGGTGTGAGGTGACAGCTCACGAGACGGAACGGGACACGAGGTTGAGTTCAAGAGAATGAAACAATTTTACTCTATTTTTAAGAAATACACAATGACGAAACGCATAGCTAGAAAAATATTCTGCATATGCATTTAAAATGTTTTAACTAATCATCTTGTCATCATTTCAGTTTTACTTTCTGAGTATGAATTATCATATGCAGTAAAAGACAAAAATACTGAATTACCGTAAAAGGTTTTGCCTTGGACTCGACTGACTGGCTTCTCTCCTGTATGATTTCATACGAGTCTCTTCAGACCTCAGAACTGTACATGATTTATGAGCTTGTACAACTTTTGACCTGCTAACTGAACTCCTTTCCACAAATTGATTTATAGAAATAAAAACAGTATAAATAAAAATGAATAATACAGTTTTCTCTTAGTCTTAAGTGCAAACAGTAAGTGCAACCATAAACAAAGTACTCTCTCAATATTCAAAGTGCAAATAGAGACCTAATATCTAATATCCTAATATAGAGCTAAGCAATTGTTACAACTACACAGCCCACCCTAATCGAGTTGTCAAAAGTACCGATTTCGGTACCTTTTCGGTACTATAATTTAAAAAATGTGACGCTTTGAGCGCTGTTGAGCAGATTCGTAAACACCTGATTCGCCATTGTTTTCACGTCTCATCGGATATGTCTGTGATTGGCTTCAATGATCAACGCTGTAAATACGTAAATAGTCATTAATGACGCTTTTCACCAAGTGCTTACAGAGATGCACAGGGGAGCGTTTGAAAGCAGGCGTCTATCGTGGACCAGTCTGATAGACGCCTGCTTTCAAACACTCCCGCTTTCAAATTCAAGCACTTCTGTGTGCTTTCAAGTGCTGCAGTGCGTTGATCATTGTAGCCAATCACAGACATATCCGATGAGCGCGTCAACACAATGGCCAAACAGTGGTGTTTACGAATCCACTCAACAGCACTTGAAGTGTCACATTTTTAAAATTTCAGTACCGATTGGTACCGAAGTCGGTGCTTTTGACAACTCTACACCCTAAGATAGCTTTCATATTGGGATATATTTGCATGCATCAGGGATTTGCATGCTCGCGTTTTACTTTTGATATCGCAATCGTGCATACTCTGTGAATAGGGAGCAGCAGTGCTGAGCGTGCATTCTACAAGATCAGACATTTGCATTTGTCAGACGTTTAGGCTCTGTTGTGCAACGAATCCTCCGCCATGGTCTTGTCAGTCAACTCGTCACTTACTCTCGTCACGTGATCAGTGAACTCTGATTCCTGCTGCACTGTGTACTACTCTGCAGCTCGTGTTGGATGAGCTGGATGGGACCAACTGAATTAAATGTTTTTTATTTCTATAAAAAGCGAAACAAAAGTGGAGGCGTAATGTCAATATAGTGGCGGCATATTCTATCCTAATTTCACCCTCACTCTCCATCATGGCAATACCACGAGACAGCTTTTTGCCTCGACGAAAAATCTCACCACATTTTAATCTCGCCACACCCCTAACTAATAAACATTTTATTATTGGTTGCATGTTGTACTATGTTGTTATATTCACTGTGTACTGCATGCAAAATTAGTGCCTCTCTAAATTAGTTCTTTCAAAGCATTTGGCAACGTGCATTGCTTTTAAGATACTGTGTTAGGCGAAAAATAGTTTTAAAAGCACATCCCAAGATGTGTTCTGTTGTATTTCCTTGCACTCCGACTAGTGCTTTTAAACTCATCCAATGTTGATCTTGCCTTGTAAATCATGGACTTGAGCCTAAATTTTACAGGGCTTGCTTAGATATGCTAGTTCATGTAAGAAATAATTAACAATGAGCCGTTTAATTATTAGAAAAAGCGGAGTGGCCGTTACACCTCAGATGTGCATTAGTTTTCAATAATTCAACGGCCCGGAGTCAATTATTCCGCTTACACTGTGGTTATACATTGTTCAGAAGATGTATTTCAAGACATTTGTCAGGTTTTTGTCCTTGAAACACTCTTGTGTGTAGGGACTAATTTCTTTTGCAACTAATCCTGCTCCTCCGTTGCTAATTCCAAAACGTCATTTTAGAGCTAGTAACGGAGGCTGAGCCATTGATAGCAGAATAATGCAGATATTAATGCAGGTATGAGAAAGAGAGAGCGATGAAGCGTTTGTGAATTACCTGAGTCTGTGCATCTCTCAACAGTGTTCGGCAGCAGCATCTCTACTAATAGCGAAACTGCAAGTTTATCAGCTTCAAGAACAGCGCAGTTATTACCTCGCTAGTGTGAAATACCATGTAGCTTTTAAGTTGCAAAACTATTTTACTAATAAAATCGTCAGAGCAGTGCTGACAACACGTTTCTGTGTGAGTGTGTTTCCGTACTGTATGTTTGAGAGGGAGAGAGTATGTGCTTTTTGTACATAATAAAACGTAATTTGGTGGCAAAAAACAAATAATTTGTCGTTTTTATCCAGTGTCATTGTGGGTTTTGTTTCTTTTGCTGTTGTCTGCTCTAAGGACCTTTGAAATAAGTGAAGTGATATGGAACTGTAATGCGGTCAAGACCTGCCTGGAACTACTTTAGCCGTGCGTTTTTCTGAAAATAATCGCACACCTTAGAACGTTCGTCAACCAATCAGATTCAAGCATTCAACAGCCCTGTAGTATAAGCAAAGATGTTCACTCGACCTCATGTTGTACCAAACCTGAATGACTTAATTTATGGCTGGATTATTTTAATCTTCTGCAAAACACAAAAGCTATTTAAATTTTTTTTTTTTTTTTTAATGTTTTGTTTTGGTCCCATTGACTTTCATTGTATGAAACAGCTGAAACATTCTTCAAAATATCATCTTTTGTGATATGCAGTTAGGCTATATGGGTTTGTAACAACATGAGGGTGAGTAAAAGATGACAGATTTCTCATTTTGAGGTTAACAATCCCTTCAAGAATGACTAGTATGTTAGATTGCTTGGGTTCCTCGATGGTAAACAACTGGAGAACAAAATGAATGTGGCACTATCAGAAGGGCAGGCAGATGACATCTTAAGATGCTCTCTGGCTTTAATGAGACATATGTCTGTTTTGAATGTGGGTTATGAAGGAGGGGGATGTCTGTACTAGATGACACTGTTAATGCGGTGGCTGTCGTTTGTTGTTTTTTTTCCTCTGTTTGCTCATTTGCGAACGTTTTTTTTTTCCTTGTGGTTCAAGGCTTGTTTGTTGCTTTCGTCGTCTGAAGATGCTCTGTTGGTTCACACGTTTCCTTTTCTCACGTTTTTGTTTTCCCTCAAGGTTTCACTTTGTGTTTTTGAGCCTTTAAATCTGTAAAGCCTGAAATAAAATCCAGTTTTTTGAAATGGAACCGTTTATTGAACCTTTAGACAAAATTTTTTTTTTTTATCTAAATGCATGTGTTTTTCGAGAATCATATTTGATGCATCAGGCTTTTATGGCTCATATAGTCTGAAATATAAAGTACAAAACAGCTTCATTTTATTCAGACGCAAACTGAGTCAAAATATGCAATTTGGTGCAGATGCTGATATTTAAATGGACAAAAAGGAAGATGAAATTATGAGGCTTGTAATGTAAATCACTGAGATCTTTATAACAATATATCAGACTACTTGCATAAAATGCATCAGTATCTGCCAATAATACATCTTCAGATGATATTTAAATGCTCAGTTTTGTGATCAAAGCTCTCTAGTTTTAAAACACATAATGCAATGCAACAGTGATTGAGAGATGAACAAATAAACCTTCCTCAAAAGCCTGATGATCATATTTGATACTCAAAATTTTTCTTCAGTTTTTAAGTCAAGTGAACTTAAGTTGCTTCAGTTTAGTGAGTGTTCTTATGTTTAATTTACAAAAATCAATAAAGATTTCACAGCAAAAAGACACATGAACCACGAGCCGAAGGTGTACTTTTGTACAATTACACCAAAAGACTTTTCACTTGCTTGAAAAAGTATAAACTATCAATCAGACGACAGAAACCATGTAGTGTACAACAGGTTTTACAGCAATGTTTTGATCATTTAGAGGAAATTTGCATACCAAATATGATACGGGATAGGCTTTAAAGAGTTGAAATCTTAATCAGAATCTGTGGCTCAGGATATGTATCTGTGGATAATGTACAATATTGACCAATCAGCATCCATATCCACTAGTTTAATGCTTGTTCTTATTGACAGTTTAAAGGGTTAGTTCACCCAAAAAATGAAAATTGTCATCATTTACTCACCCTCATGCTGTATGAGTAAGATATTTTGAATAATGTTGGTAACCAGATAGACGGTAGCCATTGACTTCCATAGTAGGAAAAACAATTCAATGGCTACCGTCAAAAGTTTGGTTACCAACATTCTTCAAAATATCTTCTTTTGTGTTCAGTAGAAGAAAGAAACTCATACAGGTTTGGAACAACTTGAGGGTGAGTAAATGATGACAGAATTTTCATTTTTGGGTGAACTATCGCTTTAAGTCTCCTGATGATGTTTGCGAGATGCTCGTCTTGGTCACTTGCGCATGGCATGGTAGCATGAAGGCGCTTTCGTTCCCGCTGCCCCCAGCGGTCAGACCAATGGTTGACATCTCTGTACGTACCAATTTAGTGCCTCAAATGTGGTCAGCAGAGCAGGTTCCAGAGGCCAGTCGAACTCAAATTACAGGCAGTTTTTGGTTTCCATGAATCAGATTTTTAGTCACCCCTGCTCTCTAATTATAGGCCCGGGCAGTTAGAGCCCCATTTGTTTTATGACCTTAGAGATATTACCGGATTCAGTCTACGCAAGCCTGTTTAAGTGCTGGAACAGAAGAATTATTGTTGGGAAAATCAGCTCGGGAACTGTAGTGACATTACCTGCGGTGTCTCATTACGCCAGTTATTTGGCCTTTTTTTAATCTGTTATCCACTTTGATTTTGACTTTGAACCACGGGTTCCTGAATCTGACACCTTCGCATTGTGCGTTTAAAGAAAACAGGCCCCCGCGAAACAACATCGCATGACCGCCGTGTTTTGTCTGGCAGTGCCAAAGTGTTTTGGTTTGAGCGCTGGAAGCCGCGGCTCTCTTTCTCCGTTTGTTTTTCAGCCATTGATTGGCGACCAGACTTTGTTTTCTCGTCCAGTGGAATGCAGGTTTTTCTGCAACGATTCTTTCATTCAGGATGTGAGGCTGACAAGAGGATGTTTAAAGTCTCTTTAACACCTCTTTCTTTGCGTTTTTTTCCCCTCCGGCCCTGAACGCAACGCTGTCTGTTGTTTACATAGCTCGGATTAGCGACGCTAACCTGTAAGGCCTCTTAGAGTGAAGTACATCTAAACATTATGTGACGTTTGTTAAACTGTGTCGACGTGCTGAAAGGTGTTGATTGATGATTGGTTTAAAGCATCATGGTTTTTCCTTACTTTTTGCCTGTTTAATGTTGCAGTGAAATTCTTGTTAGCTAATTGTTTTTTTTTGTACTCTTTTTCTTTTGCAGCGTTTGACTTTGATGTACTAAAAAGTACACAAAGTAAAAAAGTAGCAATATATCGGAACCGTATTGGTTATCAGCCGATATTGCTGATTTTTTTTTGTTGTATGTAATTTATCCATATCAGATAATATATGTGATATGTATTATATATATCAGATAATATGCATTTGCTATATCTATTTTAACTCAACTAATCTTACCATCATCTAACACTCACTTTAAAAACACTAATTTAATAACTGTTAAATGAAATCATTACCAAATCTAAAAATGAATATCCATTCTCATATACTTTACATTATAATGTTGTGATGTTAAATTAACTTGTAGCATTTAAAACGTATTATTTTTTAGTATTTAAAAAAAAAAAAAAAAA
>RJVU01072345.1:3332634-3344441 GCA_003731715.1 Anabarilius grahami
GTGTGATAAATAGTAACAAATTACATTAACAATCACTGAATTTTATATATTTATTACAAATTACTGTTATTATTATTATTATTATTATGACTATACATCTCATTTAGTTTTATTTATACATTTTAATATATTCTTTTTAACATTATTTTCTGAAATCTCCCCATAGATGGAGTCTCCGGTGTCCACGCCAGCACCACCACCGCTCCACCTCCTCGCACCTGTCGGCAACAGCGACATCTCCTCCTCGTGTGAGCAGATCATGGTCCGCACGCGCTCCGTGGCCGT
Source organism: Anabarilius grahami (assembly GCA_003731715.1). Lineage (NCBI taxonomy): Eukaryota > Metazoa > Chordata > Actinopteri > Cypriniformes > Xenocyprididae > Anabarilius > Anabarilius grahami. The sequence continues at coordinate 3,332,920 of RJVU01072345.1, forward strand.
CAACACCTCTGACGTGGCTCTGGCGACCGAGCCGGAATGTCTGGGTCCTTGTGAACCTGGAACCAGTGTCAACCTGGAGGGCATCGTCTGGCAGGAAACGGAGGACGGTAAGGGCTGGAGCCAGATTGATGTTGCATGCTGTCAGTTAAACATTTAATCGCTGCTATATTTATAAGTGCAAGTCTGTAAAAATGAAGACTAGGGAGGATCTTGTTTGTAGGGCTGCACAATTTGGCAAAAAACTGTTTTGATCATAAAAAATTGCCGTCAAAGCTTCTCTCTTGTTGACTACAGCCGGTTTGTTAGCACTTTTCTTTACAAATTCAGAAAGATGCATGTTGCGTTCCCAAATGCACATCATAAGCGACCTAAACTCGAACTGATGCGAAAACATTCATTGCACTAGGGTTATTTTTAAAGGGGACCTGTAATCTCCCTTTCACAAGATGTATTATAAGTCTCTGGTGTCTCCAGAATGTGTCTGTGAAGTTTCAGCTCAAAATCCCCCACAGATCATTTATTATAGCTTGTCAAATTTGCCCCTATTTGGGTGTGAACAAAAACACGCCGTTTTTGTGTGTGTCCCTTTAAATGCAAATGAGCTCCGCTTTCCAGAAGAGGGCGGAGCTTTAACAGCTCAACAACAACAAAGCTGGAGAATCTCACGCAGCCAAAATGAGGATTGTCAGTAACGGTGTTCAGCCTTACATTGTTCAAACCGGAGTCGACACTGATGGAGAGACTCAGGAAGAAGTTACAACTTTTAGAATGAAACTGGACGTTTCTGAATGGTTAGTGGATAAATTTATGTAGTTGCTGTGGAGTTGATTCAACTCATCCACTAGCATGTGCCGTCATGTTCATCTTTTGTGTTGAATTGACCCTCGTTTGTGAAGCAGTCCGGCGTAAAATGACGGCATGTCAACAACACTCTACTACAACAACTCTTCCTCTTCTCTAAAGCAGCCCGACATGGCCCTGCCCCCTTTGTTGTGTGTTCTCGGGGGCGGGGTTTATGTAAATTTTAGGGTTAGTGATGTCACCAACCCGGGAATCACTCATTGTAGTCCCTACCAGCTGTTTGTTGTAGTCCTTAAAAAGCGATTTCTGTAAAAGAAAATATCTCCCTTTGCATTGAACTTTGCAGATGCTGTTAATGATCAAACGGCAACATTACACACTAAATAAAGTTAAAAAAGTGAAATCATAATCAAGGACCCATTTAACTAAGATTAAAACAAACCATAAAAAAATATTAACTTAAATTTATTTTCTTTTAACGAGTTGCCAAGACTTTAAGTTGAAGTACTAAAATAACTAAAACAATATAGACATATTTAAAAAGCAAAACAAAATTACTAAAACTTATAACCACTATTAAAATTTTTAACAACTATAATCAGCTATTAGTGATACTAAATAAGCACTGAGTCATATTGCGTTTGGTTTTATTTAGATTACTCTCACAGCCTTAATGAAGAGGTTTAAACTAATGGATCTGTTTGATCATGAAGCTAATTTATTTGCATTTTTCCTGTTATCTCAATCAAATTAGTAGATGCTGTAAACGATTTTAGCGTTTTGCCACACTGAATGAAATGGATCACAACAAAGCCCTGTCCTCCAATAATGTTTACGATTAGCTAGTTTTCTGTTTGGCTGACACTCAGATTCTGTGATTTCTCAGGACGCTTATTTCAGTGATATCTGTCGGCTAGCATAGATATGTAATACATGGTCCCCCCCCCCTCCCCCCCAAAATGCTTGAAGCATATTGCATATATATAAATAATCAAGCCTATTTTGTGCTTGTTACCAATCTAGAGAAGTGCACACTAGAGAAAACACGCTTATATTTGCTTTGTTTTGCTCCCTGGACTCTGTAATTTCAGCTTGGCTCGAGCTGGTGGAGGTGACTGACAGAAACACTGCTGTTTGCCTCATTATGCAATGCTTTTTCTCCCATAAAAACTGATGTTTTTCATCTAGGACCTGTGCCAAACAGTTTAGATTTAAGCATCAGGACTGACTTGCTGTCGACATTAGCCGTCTGCTTGTGTTTGTGCTGTAAACAAACAAAATCCAGACATTTGCAGTTTGATAAAAAGCTGAACCTCTCTCTGTTTTTCCTTCCTCAGTCCTCTGAAGTTTGTATGCATGTTATTTGCTGTGGAAGTTGCTGTCAAACTCTTCCCCCCCGGGCGAGTTTTATTTTTTATAGACTAGCGGGCATTTATAGGCAAATTAACCTGACAATACAGGTTCTGTTTTAGCAGCGTCAATAACGCGAGCAAGTCACACTGTGCTATTTGGCTGATGTCTGTTATTTGAACACCCGGACGCATTTCCCCTTTGTTGCGATCATGCAGAATTGCCGTGACTGAAAATATAAGGCAAGGTCAAAAGGTGTCGCACAGCTCGTACTTTCACCTTCGCCCACTCGTTCCATTATCTCCATTAGCGCCGGTGCACTGCAGCTCATCTCTCTCCGCTAACACACTGAAATTGTGCTAGTTCACACCACATCAAATGCTTCCTGTCTTCCCCGGTCTCTTCGTATCTCCATCCATCTCGCTTTACCTCCAGTCCTGATGATTCAGTGCCTCTCTGAGAGGTCTCATGGCACAAGCGGCCTCCATTTGACAAATGCAGAAAATAAGCCAGAGGAAAGTCTGAATGCGCCTCCAGAGAGGGTCACGGGAATGAGCAATAACAGCCAAACCAGCATGCCTTGCAGTTGGAGGCTGTGGAGTTGTTAGAGACGTCTCGGTTTAGATGCCCGGAGGCTTCTTGAGCTCTGGAGAGTTGTATAATGGATGGGATTCTGGGTTATTGGTCCATCTGATCTACTCTGGCTTAAATAAAACTAGTATGGTGTTTATGAAGTTCATACAAGGCAAGATTATTGTAGTTTTGAATTTGTCCTTTTGATTTGGTGTGGTTTTCATGGAAATACTTTACTATAAGGTCTCATTTGGCAACATGAATTAACAATGAGCACATTTTTATATTTTTTTAGTTAATAAAAATAGTTATTCATTGTTCATTTATTAATGTTTTAGTAAATGTTGAAATTAACTAAGATTAATAAATGATGTAGAAGTATTGGTCATTGTTAGTTCATGTTAACTATTTTTAAATTTTCTTGTTCAGTGCAGTTGAGTTGTAATTTTTAGAATATGCAACTAAATTGAAAAAAAAAAAAAGTAGTACTTTAACCCTCTGGAGTCTGAGGCTGATTTGGGTCCTGGAGAAGTTTTGACATGCCTGACATTTGTGCTTTTTCAGTTGTTCATAAACATATTAATGGAAAAAGTGTCATTACACTGTATTCAGCATAAACTAGGCTACCATAATATGTGAGGAACATGTATGTACATGTTTGTGTTTTTGAAGGAATAACGTTTATGCGTGGTTATTGAAAAAACTAAAAATTTAAGTCACTGAAATAAGGCCAAAAATATAAAATCTGTGTTCACAAGACTTCTGGTTTTGGAGGTTGTAGGCTACAGTTTTTGCTTCAAAATTTTGTAAAAATTAAAATGCCTACTTGTTCATATAAAACAATATATTGATTTAGTTTTTGTAAGACACTTTTTGTCAAGAAACACAGTATGCGTGGAGGCGTGAGTCATCATGAATAATGGGTGATTTACACCTGAGAAGACAAAAGAATCGCATAAAGAAGCTCTAATGAGCTGCATAATAATGAGGCCTTTCAGTCAGGTAGGCGGTGAAAAAAACCTATGTCTCAAGCTCATCATGGTGTATATGAAACATACAGAAAAATATTATTACAATATAAAATAATGGTTTTATATTATATACTTTAAAATATAATGTATTTCTGTGATGCAAAGAGTCTGAATATAGGCTTTTAGTTTAAAAGCATGCACATTTGGAGAAATATTGGATTCTCATATGTTTATGTCAATTTTCTATACAGAGGAGTTATATTTATTTAATATTCATTGTCATTACTATGAGCGCTGGTGTTTTCAATTCATACTTGCAGCCGGAGGGCGCTCTGTACACCTTTAGTCCACAAATTATTCTAAAGAAGAAGAGGACATTTCAGGAATGGTGTTTTCAATTCATACTTGCAGCCGGAGGGCGCTCTCTACACCTTTAGGCCACAAATTCATATAAAGAAGAAGAGGAACCAGGAACTAACGGCATGTCTTCTAGAGATCGCTAACCATGGCTTTAACATCCAAATAAACACTTTTCAAGACAATAAATACACGATTGAGACAATGCATACAAGTATTGCCTCTGAATTTGCCTCTGAATAGCGCTCCCTCCGTGGGCGTGGCCGCATTAGCGGATAATGAGCTGAATCACGGACTTCTGACATGGCTCTCTTTTCATACAGATTACATAAACACAGAATGTTTGTTTTCGATTTGACTTGCACGATTTAAAACCTGACATTTCAACGTTTCTTTAGACATAAGTGTCATTTTTTTTGTCATTAGTATTCATAAGTTACAGTTCATTTTCTGAGAACTATCAGATTGGACTTCGTTCAGAGGGAGACGAGAGATCACGCATCATGTTAGTTTTCTTTATTTTACAAAAAGCACAACATTGTGTTTTTACTCTGAGTGTATACAAATAAAAGAAGACATTCTATAGTTTCAATTGATATATTACTTATGTCTCTATGACAAGAAATGATGGAGTATTTTAAGTCTGTTTTGCCGCAATGTGAAAAAAACCTGCAAAACACGCCAGCGCGTTTTCGGACCTCAGAGAGTTCAACTTTTCCCAATAATGTTCGTTTTTATTTTTATTTCAGATAACTATAGTTTGGGCCCAATCCCGATGGTGCAAGGAACCTATTGGAATTATTTATTCTCTTTTAGTTCTCGTTAATGATATCTCATTCAGAAAGAATCAGTAATGACTTTTGTGGTGAATGTTTCACAATTAAGATTGACAGCTCCCGTAGTTGTAGGTGTTGGCCATCAGAATAAATCACACCAGCTTATAGAAATTTACTTGCACAGCTGGCTAGTTTTTCTGCATCAGTGGTGCATGAATTATTCCTGCATATGTATGTGATTCTCATCCAAAATATTGCGTTCTGTTTAACTAAAATCATGTTCATTTGCACCTAAAGGCTAAACCTCCTCTTTGCTGTGTAATTTGACTACCAAATGCTGACCTTTGGGGCTGCAGTATTTACGAGAATGTGGATCAAAGATCAGCCTCCTCCTGGGCTGTCAGCATGAGGAGATGGAAGTGCCCCTGACCTGGCAACCCAAACCCTTCTCTACCAGCCAGTGACAGCTCATCAAAACCTTAGCGAATAATGGGGGGTTCACGGAAAGGAGGTGGTAGATTGGGAGAGGAAAAAAGAGGGAGAAAGAAGCTCAGAGAAATTGACGTTTTGCAAGAGCAGCGTAGCAACATGCCTGTTTATGCCAGGACCCCACCTGCTGACACTCTGAAATGTCAGCCTCAAATCTTCCAGAGCTTTATGGCTCCTGAAGTTCCTCTCCGGAAAAAACATCCCTGTGGTGGGTTGGCGCAACTTTAGCTTGGCTTTGGCAAAACTACCAGAGTCTTTGCCAGGCCAGAGTTGTTCCGATGCCTGAGTCCGGGTGGCAAACCTCTACTCACGCATACCAAGTCCTTGTTGTCCTTTGTGGCAATATCTTCAAGCAAGTTCTCTCTTTTTATTGGGTGGCAGCCAGTCCTGTGTTCAGCGTCTCAAAAGCATGACGCTCTGGTGTTCAAATGAGCCTTAACCACAAAACGTTGTCTTTTCCAGAAATAAAAGGAGAATATATAGCAGGAAAATGGCGAAGGAGATAAGACAAACGTTGTTCTGGAGAACTGCCAGACCTTTCCAAACAATTAGAGGTTGTTTACTTTGCTGTGAGGAGGTCCTTGGAGCTGTCTGAAAGCTGTTTCTTTTGATGGCACATTTCCACCTCTCCAACCGGCGTGTCTGTCATAAACACGGTGGAGTTGTCCAAATCCAGAGCAGAAGTCTAGTGTCGTGGCTATTGTCCCCTTTTCCGAAAGAATGTAATGAAGACAGACACTTGACATGTGGATGTCGGCTCAGGCAAGCCGGTCTGGAAAACGCACAAAGAGCCCTGTTGGGTTGTCATGTTTGCCCTGGAGAGTGTGGTATTCATTCCTTTTCTTAGTATCTCTTGTCTCTTTCTTTTCTCTGTCAGTCAGACAGACCTCACCGTGCCAAGCGCATACAGAATGCCAGATCTAGCCTGTCTTTTTCTTTCTCAGCTTGTGGTCAAGCCTCAACTCGGTCTCGCTCTGCTTTTGGTTTTGTTCCACACTTCCCTTTTAGTCTCTTCCTTTTTTCCTCAGATCTTCCATCAAAGTCTTTCTCCTCCTCGTCAAACAGCTCTTGCATTTCACAGCGGGGATCCGGCTAGCTTTCTCGGTTCCTGTCAGCGCTCGGCAGGCTGTCAATATTCGACAACAATGACCAGATGCAGCCAGTTCTCGCTCTCGTTTCTCTTCTGGCTTTTGCAAGCTGAAAATCCAAAACCGATGAAGACACACTAGCAAGAACAACCTCAAGGGTGTTGACGATACATCCTCAGAGCTCTCTGCAGTAATACGAAAGTGTACGGGCAGATATCGCCTGGGAACACGGTGTCATTGTTTATTTTCCAGGTTTGAATGGCAAGGTGTGTTTGTGTTCCTTTCACTCTCTCAGGATACCATCCTCACGCTTTACTCAAGGGTTTATAAATGGTACCTGGCAACCATTCGTCATCCTCTGGGAAGAAGTGCTGAGGATGGATGTCTGGGGGAAAGGGAACTTTCTCACCCCTCTGCTGAGCACAAGTTACTCAGCTGTGCAAAATCACTAGTCTGGATATTACAAAAGAAGGGCCCTCCACGTCCCCTCCTTCCTCCTCCCTTCCCCTCTCTCAAGAGACCTGCTCACCTCGGTCATGTGACCCGGATAATCAGTCGAGGCAGCCACCCGAGCGAGCATGTCAAAGGATCACAACCTCATAAAAAAAATCAGGTCTTTGACAACCAATTCTGTTCTCTGTTCTTTTGAGGATGACTGATTGTTCCTGCACTAGTCTCGTGCAAAAACAGATGTCAAACAGGAAATTCATTTTTGTCTTTTAAGAGTATTGTCATTCATGGTGTATTTATTTTTATGTATTTTTTTTTTATCTATTACGGTTATGGTACACCACTTGAGTCATTAAATTAAATTCATTCAATTTATCTTTTTCTTCCTTTTAAAAATTCATCAGAGACAATAACTTCTGAAACACCCTTGAGTACGGCCTCCCCAAGCTTGAGCGCCCTTGAGTGACTTGTTGGCCTGCCTTTGTCTCACCCATCACATAGATGGCCTTTTCTACTCTGTTTCTCCCCATTTGACCTTCAGCTGGTGAAAAGAGGGGCTACGGAAAACGACGAGTTTAAAGAGAATAGAAAAGGAGGTGCAGGGTCAATGCCAGGGGACCTGAATTCTTGCCCCCTCCCCAAGCCTAGCGGGACATAGGGACATATTACGGGGTACCATGCTTGCCCATTAATGAAACTCTTTGCAAGAGAAATTAGACTGGTGACCCAGGCGGTGAGGGCCCCTTTGTTTCCCCCTCTTCTTTTTTGGGCTTGTCAGCTCTTTGTTGCCAATAGGATACTCTTTGATGGGGCTTTTGGGGAAGGTTGAACTAAGGGGCCCACAGCAATGGGGATGGCCCCTTTATTGCTTGGAGGCGAGGGCACAGGGTGGAAATGGGATATAAGATGACAAGTGCACTGCTCTTTGAATGGAGGGGTGATGGGATCACACTTCCATTCTTCCAGTCACCACCAAGGTTCACTTATAGACTAACCCAAAGAGAGTAGCCTCAGCCTCAGTCTCTGAATCCAATATGTTTGTTTTTCTCTTAAAGGAATCAGCTGTTTTTTCCATCCATTTGATCATGGGATTCTTCAGATGTGGCATAAAGGGTGTTTTTCTGCACATCAACATCCAGTCTTTCTCTTTTTTTTTTTTTTCCAAAGCTATCAGTTCCCCTTGTCAGTTTCACATAATATAGTTTGTGGTTGTATGTAAAAGTGCTACCTGCCCTTCAAACAAATGTGAAAACAAACAAACAAGAGCCGTCAGTCAACTACTGTCAATCATTCAGGGCTCTTTAGTGTCTGTTTCTTAACTTAGTGAGACGGCAAGCTCTTCTCTTAGCCCCGAGACTGAGCCTGCAGTCTTAGTTTGGACTTGTCTGGCACACCAATTTGCTTCTCTTGGCAGCTAGGCAGCATAGAGGTATGCAAAACAGCCATTGAGAGCCCCGCACAGCAAGTGGGGAAAAACAGCCAAGGCGAGCACAATGAAGCAAGTACTTTCAGCTCGTTTGCCATCACGTTTTCCGTGATCCACAGACTTGTCATTCATCCTCTTTGCGAAATTTCACCGGGTTACGAGGCGTACAGTGAGAGTTTGGGCAAGCTCTAGCAAAATCAACAAACAATAACATGCCGATTTAACTTGTCGATGGCTGCAGTGAATCTGTCACGTCAGATCAGCTCAAAGAGTCTGATTTAGCTCAGCGTGCATTGGAGAGATTGCTGTTTAGAGCTGTGGTTGGTTGCAAACAAAGTGGCATCAAGATATATATTCTAGTTTGTCGATCCATGCAGATAACCGTTTGTAGAAGTGCAGATTGCATAAGATTTAACTGGCATAGAGAGTAGGGAAATGTGTAACGTTGAAAGAATTCACCAGATAAGTGGAACCAACTGCCTGAGGCTCCCTTCCCCAGAGAGAGGGAGAGAGTTACAGCTTGGTTAATGATTGGGCGGCATTCGAGAGTGAATAAATGGCTGCTTCATGAGCAGATGGAAACAAGGTTGGGTTTTACATCTCATTGTTTGTAGCCCTCCAACCCCCAGTTCTCAGTGCCTCGCTTGCCTTAATCTTCACAATTAAGAGCGCTGTCTTAATCTGTCTGAGACCAAACCTGTGAGAACGCTAAGATGATTTACAGGTTATCTGTGACTAATTACAGATGAATGAAGACGTGGGGTGTGGGGAGGTTTTTACTGTTATGTTCATAGTTCTGTGAAGTAAGAGATTGCTGTTTTAAGACTAATTGCAATATGTAGTTTTTGTTTTAAGCCAGTGTGTTTTAGAGTGAGACATTTCTTGAACAGTTTTGGTTTCCCAAAAAATAACCAAACGCTAACATTTTGGGGGAATGTCCTGTGTTTGCAGGGAAGACCGTTTGTGTTTGGTAAACATTAGGAGGCTGGTTTGAGCAGGTCAGGGCTTCCATTTACAGAATTAAGCACCTACTGTGGAAATATGAGCCATGCGGGAGAATTTGCAGCCACACCTGCAGTCATACAGCAGACATTGTGTGAGCGGGTGGCTGCACTCTCTCTCTTAGCTAATAAAAACTAAAGTAGTCTGCAGTAAAGGTCTCCGGTGCAAGGGTGCAAATGTCGCTTCAAAGCTGACGACTAGTGCTCAGGTTTCGTCAAGAGACTTGCTGACACGTAGAGGTCACTGGCAGGGAATGCGAGTTACACACACACTCAGTGTTTTCCCTTTGGCTATGTGGCACACCTGTGTCATGATACTCTTTATTATTTCTGGAAGTGAGTACACACCTGTTTCCCAGCCTGTACTGTACTGAATTGTTTGAGTGTGTTTTAATGAGGCTCTGAAACTAAAAGAATCAGACTGGGTTCCAATTACAGCTTCCTTTTTATAGGGTGCTGGAATTAAGCCCTTGCACTGCGTGCCATTAGAAATAGCATTATACGTTTCAGAGAATGACATTGAATTGGCAGGTTGGTTAACTTTGCAGTTCACCTTGCCCCGCCGGTGGTCCTGGGTCCAGTTTCAGTGGTAACGATTGCCATTCCAACAACAGCTGATGTCATGCTAATTGTTAGCAGATGTAGTGGTATTTATTTTTTTTCAGTCTCATACAAAAGGCCAATTATCGACATTTCCCATTTGGAGACATGATTCGAGTATTCTGCTCAATTTCCCCACTTGTGTCATTGAGATGGAATGAGCGCCGTTGCAGTGGCTGCTCGCAGTTGCCAGTTGTCAAGGAAACGCAGCGTGAAAGGCAGAACTAAACACATGGACGGTTTTTGTCTCCCTTTGCAGTCGACTGCAGTGTGAAATTTTTATTGCCTGGCACCTCTTGATAAGCTGTTTTAGAAGCAGGCAATTGATGCCCCATTGCGAATAGCGCCTTGCAGCTTGAAATCAAACAGATATCTCTTGTGTGCTTTGTCAGTCACGATGAGAGGTTGCCCTCAAAAGCACCGTAGATCAATTTGGTGTGGTGTTTGGGAAGGTCAGTTCCTTGATTGTTGTGTGTGTGTGTGTGTGTGTGTGTGCGCAGTGGAATTGCTTTGTGGGTGGGGAGTCGCAGAGGTGTGTACTATATTCCAGGCACTTGATGTTTTCTGATACTACAAACTTAAAAAATGATAGCTGCTGCCACCTGGTGTTAACAAATGAGGTTCAGTAAGTGTAGGCTAATTTCCTGTCACTCTTTTGGCACTCTGTATCTCTCAATGTCTGGATTTTGTTGCACTAAATGTCAAGCAGATGGCACACAACCTGGAGAAAGCTGAATATGACAGATCTGGGCACCCTGGACTCGGAAGAATCTTTTTATATACCTCATCTGATTCCAGTCCTAAACAAACACAAAACGTAAATAGAGTCCCTGCATGCTACAGCAATGTCAGACTGAGGACTCGGGCTGACCAGCGTCCCCCCCTCCCTCTTTTTTAACTTCCCTGTTCTTTACTTCCCCCCTGCATACTAATAGGTTTTTGTGCACCCTGCTGTTCCTGTTGTCTTTATACAGGAGGTGTTCTAAATTTGGACATCTGTGCTTGGGAATGTAAAATCTGCAGTGTACTTCTGCCAAAGAGCAGTAAAGTCATTGCATTTAATCCCAGATCCCCAATTAAATATTTGACTTGAGCTGTAGTTTTGTCTTGTCCAGCATCTTATTGGTGATCTAGTAAACAGATGATCAATCGCAGTTCACTAAATGGTGCATTCATTCAGCTCAAGTGAAAGAAGTCAACTTTGTTATATGTGGTTCAGTAGTTGAGGTCTTATTTCATATGTTGATGTGTTTTCTTCAGGTATGCTGGTTGTAAATGTTACCTGGAGGAACAAGACGTATGTGGGCACCCTTTTAGACTGCACTCGACATGACTGGGCACCCCCACGGTAAGACAACTGTTACAAAATATAAGCCTATACTTTTTTGTAGGGTAAATTCAACCTAATTTACGGATACGTATGTTCAGTTTGCTATGAAACAAAAACCTATTAGAATTTAACAGTTTTGCCAAACAAATGCAGTGTAGAGCTTTTTTTGGAATCATATATATGTGTTTGGATTTCTGGCTACTACACACTCCTGCTAGACCCTCTCATCATCTCCTCTGGGCTTTTGTGTACTGCCATTGCAGTAATGAAGGAAACACTGTGGAAGGTAATGTTTTAAAATGCCCCCCCC
>RJVU01072345.1:3353112-3372772 GCA_003731715.1 Anabarilius grahami
GAGAGCAGTGTCAGTCATTGGTACTTGAAAGAAAGATGTTTACACCTCTTCATTTCTGTGTTTTGGATGCATTTCTCTTTTTGAAACCATCGCTCTCTCTTTCCCTGCCTTCCTCACTGTCTCGCTGCCTCTGTCCCACTCTCTCTTCCTAGGGATCTCTCATGTAAAGTGTAAATTGCTACATTTTTTATACAATACTGTAACTTGCCTTTGTACATTTAGGCAGAAAATAAATCTTTTTATGAGACAATCACTCCTGTTAATCTGTGTCTTATCTCTCTGAATGACTTAATACAAGGTGTCGGCAAGCGGAAGCTATATTCTGATCAAAAATTACATTTACGAATAGTAAAAGATTTCAGGCCAGTGGAAAGTTTCTCAAGGTTTGTGAACCCCTAGAGGTTCATGATGGAACTGTCGGAGATATACCAGTTCAGAATTAAATATGTACACAATTCAAAAATGATATCCTTTATGAGTGCGTTCACACTTGCAGTTCAGTTCTCTTGGTTCTTTTGGTCCGGACCAAAAAAGAAAATACATTTAGTCCTGGTGCACTTAGCGTTCACACTGTCATTGTTATAATATATACATTTATTTTACGACAGAACTTGTCGAACATCCAAAACAATGCTGTGTGCTGGGCTAAATGTGCTCGTTATATGCGTGTATGTATGATGGCATTTTAACCAGAGCTAAGAACGTGTGAAGTTTATAAAATGTGTAAAGGAGTCTAGGAATTCCTCTGTTGCACACAAACGAAGATCTGCTGCAAGGAGACGGCGTTTCTGATGCCTGTACCAAACTTTAATGGGCAACGTAGCTTCTATGATGAGAAAAAACCTTTTTAGGGTCGCATCTGCTGACATCACATCCTGTTTTTTGGTTCGTTTTGATGTCTTTGGTCCATGTCGCGTTCATATTTCTGTCAAACCCCACTGGAGTTCGTTTGGAAGCAGGAACCAGGGTTATTCTCAGCGAACCGCACTAACAGAGCAATCACACCAGAGTTCGATTTAATCAAACCAATCCTGCCAAGTGTGAACACTAGGGGTGCAACGGTTCTCGGTAAAAAATCGAACCGTACGGATCTCCACTTACGGTTCGGTACGCACGTACACCGCGGTCCATCTCGAATGACGACGCATCTATTGGTTAATATGGTTTGTTTACAATAGCAACGTGGAAAACAGACAGAGTTCAGATAATGTATGTTTCAGTCGATGGATGCGCAAAACGTTACAACAACGATAATCAAAAAGCGTGGACAAAACAGTCACTCTTTGTAAACTTTGTTCACTGCGAGTGCCGTATGCTCTAATGTCCAGCCATTTACGCCGTCATCACCCGGGTGTTGATAGCGCGCGAGCGCAGGTGAGACCTGAACAGCACACGTCGCTATCTGTGTTTAAACTAAACTCATTTAAGCCTTGCTGATTTAAACCTTCAAGAACAAGACGCGAAAGAGAACTCGCACGCGATGCGAGAAGATTTGAGTTTGCGCTCATCCGAAGCGCGCACACGCTTATTTCAGTCAGCGCGCAAATACTGAGTTCTCTTTCAAGTCTTGCGCTTCAGCGGACAAATTCATACAAAAATTATGTCAGCATGCCCGTCTTAGCGAGTATCCTAGCAAACATAGTCGTTATGTCTTCAGTGAACGTATATTAGTCGAGAAAGACAGTGCATGTGTAACAGTATATGTACTGGATCGTGCATGTCTTAAAGGAAAAAAACTATTCCTGCTGCCTGTTTTTAATGTTAAATAAAACAACAAATAACAAAGAAATCACTCACTGCTCTTGACTGAATTTGTAACTTCAATAATGATTAATCTTTATTTAATTTATACAGTTGATTTGATTACTTTATCCATTTTCTGTACCTGAAAACCACTGTTAGATTCCTGAAAAACCTGAAAAGCACTGTTTATTTTATTTGAATATTTGCTTTATTGTACTTATTTGTGATGTTGCTTGTAGTTTGATTGTTTGTTCTTATTTTCTTTATTTTTATTTGACAGTAGTCCTATTTCCCTAAACATAGCACATACCGAAACCGTGAGCCTAAAACCGTGATACGAACCGAACCGTGAGCAATTTGAACCGTTGCACCCCTAGTGAACACCCTAAAACTGACTAAAAAGTCAATTTATCCTCAGTGTTACAGTGCACTTCTTGGCCTTTCTATTGAATATAGCTGTCTCTATTCAAGTAGCTGAGTAGATTATAGTCAAGTTCACTATAAACTAAATAATTTAGGTTATAAGAAGTTCATCTGGGGGTAAAAAAGGATTCAAGGACCAACGGCATAGAAAAAAATGTGAAGATCCAGACCTCAGCATCCACTTTGAACTATAAACCCAGCAAATCTGAGAGTTGAGGACCTGAGAAAAGGTGTTATTTCTCCTTTCTTTCTTAGCCACACTTAGTTTACAAAAAAAACAGTACCTGGTTTTAACCAGCAGAGGGCCGCCTTTTACCTGCTTTTGGGACCCAGTATATTTGAACAATTGTGAAGCGACTTTTGACTAACAATAAACTGTTTCGAGAGAAAAAAACATGTTCGTGTGACACCTTGATTATATCTTTGCACGGACGCCATATTTAATAAAACCGAGGCTATGAGGGATATATTTACAGTCATTTAAACTGATACTTTGGTGTGCCTGGGTTTCAAACATCGAAAATATATAATATTTTGTGATATATAAGTTATTAAAACGATACAGCCTGCTGGACGAATTGTAAGTAAGCCTGTAAGTACGAATTGTAACTTATGGCATTGTTTCTGTTAATATTTTTTAATTAAATTATTGAAAATTCTAATCTAATAAGCACCCAATGTGAAATAAAGAAGAAAAATCGTGTAAAATTGGTATAAGAAGTACCTCGTCCTTGAGTCTTCCTTTCTTGAGACCAACGTCCAACTTTTTGGTTGGGATAGATACTAAAACCTGTGGAAAGTTACGTATAAACCTAGTTCTTATCATAAAAATGTAAGAGAAAAACGTTATACTTCTTGAAAACCATTTTAAGGCCTCTGAGGTACTTTTTAGTGCAGCTTCGCGCCATCCGGTGACCAGCGCGGGAATGAAAAGCCGCGCGTGCTTGAAGATCCAGCAGTTGCCATGGAAACCCCGCGTGAGCGCTGGAGGAGAATCAATCTCATACAGAGAGACGGAATACAAGAAGCATTGAAAATAAGTGTTGGTATTCGCCAAATTTAAAGCTGGTAAAGCGCATTTTACACGTGACATGTAACGTTTGTTTCAATATTACACACGGTCAACCCGAAAAGATCGTGTGTGAGGGCTTGAGAAGCACTCGTGATGTTTGGTCGCTTTATATGCGAGGCACGTGCGCGATTAGAATTCAAGGCGCGCGCTCTCTCGCAGTCCTTGTGAGCGCGTGGTGTGCCAAATACAAACAGCCCACTGTATGAGACCCGCAGGAGCTGCTGTGCATCGAAAATACTGGGTTGTTTACATCGTCTTGCAAGAATGAGCAAATAAGATTTTAGAAAAGTCATTTTAAATGTGGCATGGTACATTTATTTAGGCTACTGTATATGCCATGTACTGAATGATTGCCATATTCTTTTTTTGCATTGTGCTTAAAGGGATATTCATCCAAAAAGGAAAATTATCCCATGATTTACTCACCCTCAAGCCATCCTAGGTGTATGGCTTTCTTCTTTCAGACAAACACAATCGGAGATATATTTAAAAACATCCTTAGTCCTCCATGGTTGTGAATGGGGGCCGCGTTTTGAAAATAAATAAATAAAATACATACGATTCCAGGGGGTTAAAAAAGGCCTTCTAAAGCAAAGTGATGCGATTTTGTAAGAAACATATCCATATTTACAACTTTATAAATTCAAATATCGTCAAACCTGTACACCCCATACGGTAAATTTTTTTTTATTTTATCTGGCCAAAATATATTTTAAATATATGTTACAAACAGTGAAGTTCAATGAAATATATTTTTGAAACTGAAAATATATTTTGTTTCAACCTTCATATACTTAAATATATATTTAAAAATATATTTCAGGGCGCAAGAAAATACATTTCCAATCTTACAGTCGACAATGCAAATGTGGGTGGAAGAAAGCCTTGCGATCCATTAAATGTTAGAAGAATTTTAAACACTTACAGAAAAAACATGAATTTCCCCATATTTTCCACATTGACCACTTTTGTTCACATATGATCTTCCCAAAAAATACAGAGTGATCGGCACTTGATCCCCAGCCTTTATTGGAAACATCCTCACAAATGTGTGTTTTAGTCTAATTAATTAATTTATTTATTTATTTGTAATTTTTTGTCAGTGTAATATAGCGTTTAAATCCACATCAAATACAAATAAATAGATGAATAAAATCGCTAGATGTACGATGTTAACTGTGACGTAATTTGAATGGGAAACCACTAGCAGCGCTCACGGACTTTTGGAGTACTGCGCATGCGCGTCGTTTTGAGCTGTAACGGTCGTCAGTCAACCGGGAGTTCTCGGAGTAAAAGGTAAGAGCTATAACTTTATTTTTAGTCGTCATTTTTCACATATAATGTTAATTGCTACTTTGAATGTATAATGTTTTGTATTGTCAAGGTTTTTTAACTTTATTTGTCAATTTAATGCCCTGTGTTTGTTTCATGCGCAAGTCGACTTGCGCCAAATGAGTAATCCTCTGACGCGATGCATGACGCAGGATGTAGGAGTATCGTAAGCTTAGACGCCTCTCGCGGATCTAACAAATAGTGCTGTGCAACAATTGGATTTATCTCGAAATCCTCTGACGTTTCTCTTTAAAAATGATTGTTTTTGACTTATAATCCGAGACCGGTGATTTGCTTTGCTCTATCCTCTGCGCCTCCGCGTTCGTCGTTATGTTGTGCGTCAGGTCAAAGGATACTCTTCCGCCGCAAAACAACTTGTGCATTCTTCGTATGGTCATCTGATGGAAGCTAGTTATTTGAATTTATAAAGTTTTAAATATATTTTTCTTACAAAAATGCATCGCTTCGCTTCAGAAGACCTTAATTAAAGGGTTAGTTCACCCAAAAATGAAAATTATGTCATTTATTACTCTCCCTCATGCCGTTCCACACCGGTAAGAGCTTCATTCATCTTCAGAACACAAATTAAGATATTTTTGATTAAATCTGATGGCTCCGTGAAGCCTCCATAGCCACCAATGACATTTCCTCTCTCAAGATCCATTAATGTACTAAAAACATATTTAAATCAGGTCATGTGAGTAGAGTGGTTCAATATTAATATTGTAAAGCGACGAGAATATTTTTGGTGCGCCAAAAAAACAAAATAAGGACTTATTTAGTGATGGCCGATTTCAAAACACTGCTTCAGGAAGCTTCGGAGCGTTATGAATCAGTGTACAGTCGTGGCCAAAAGTTTTGAGAATTACATAAATATTGGAAATTGGAAAAGTTGCTGCTTAAGTTTTTATAATAGCAATTTGCATATACTCTAGAATGTTATGAAGAGTGATCAGATGAATTGCATAGTCCTTCTTTGCCATGAAAATTAACTTAATCCCAAAAAAACCTTTTCACTGCATTTCATTGCTGTCATTAAAGGACCTGCTGAGATCATTTCAGTAATCATCTTGTTAACTCAGGTGAGAATGTTGACGAGCACAAGGCTGGAGATCATTATGTCAGGCTGATTGGGTTAGAATGGCAGACTTGACATGTTAAAAGGAGGGTGATGCTTGAAATCATTGTTCTTCCATTGTTAACCATGGTGACCTGCAAAGAAACGCGTGCAGCCATCATTGCGTTGCATAAAAATGGCTTCACAGGCAAGGATATTGTGGCTACTAAGATTGCACCTAAATCAACAATTTATAGGTTCATCAAGAACTTCAAGGAAAGAGGTTCAATTCTTGTAAAGAAGGCTTCAGGGCGTCCAAGAAAGTCCAGCAAGCGCCAGGATCGTCTCCTAAAGAGGATTCAGCTGCGGGATCGGAGTGCCACCAGTGCAGAGCTTGCTCAGGAATGGCAGCAGGCAGGTGTGAGCGCATCTGCACGCACAGTGAGGCGAAGACTTTTGGAAGATGGCCTGGTGTCAAGAAGGGCAGCAAAGAAGCCACTTCTCTCCAAAAAAAACATCAGGGACAGATTGATCTTCTGCAGAAAGTATAGTGAATGGACTGCTGAGGACTGGGGCAAAGTCATATTCTCCGATGAAGCTCCTTTCCGATTGTTTGGGGCATCTGGAAAAAGGCTTGTCCGGAGAAGAAAAGGTGAGCGCTACCATCAGTCCTGTGTCATGCCAACAGTAAAGCATCCTGACACCATTCATGTGTGGGGTTGCTTCTCATCCAAGGGAGTGGGCTCACTCACAATTCTGCCCAAAAACACAGCCATGAATAAAGAATGGTACCAAAACACCCTCCAACAGCAACTTCTTCCAACAATCCAACAACAGTTTGGTGAAGAACAATGCATTTTCCAGCACGATGGAGCACCGTGCCATAAGGCAAAAGTGATAACTAAGTGGCTCGGGGACCAGAATGTTGAAATTTTGGGTCCATGGCCTGGAAACTCCCCAGATCTTAATCCCATTGAGAACTTGTGGTCAATCCTCAAGAGGCGGGTGGACAAACAAAAACCCACTAATTCTGACAAACTCCAAGAAGTTATTATGAAAGAATGGGTTGCTATCAGTCAGGATTTGGCCCAGAAGTTGATTGAGAGCATGCCCAGTCGAATTGCAGAGGTCCTGAAAAAGAAGGGCCAACACTGC
Source organism: Anabarilius grahami (assembly GCA_003731715.1). Classification (NCBI taxonomy): domain Eukaryota; kingdom Metazoa; phylum Chordata; class Actinopteri; order Cypriniformes; family Xenocyprididae; genus Anabarilius; species Anabarilius grahami. The sequence continues at coordinate 3,359,895 of RJVU01072345.1, forward strand.
AAATACTGACTCTTTGCATAAATGTCATGTAATTGTCGATAAAAGCCTTTGAAACGTATGAAGTGCTTGTAATTATATTTCAGTACATCACAGAAACAACTGAAACAAAGATCTAAAAGCAGTTTAGCAGCAAACTTTTTGAAAACTAATATTTATGTAATTCTCAAAACTTTTGGCCACGACTGTATATAAGTCGTTATTTTGTTTTTTTGGCGCACCAAAAATATTTTCGTGGCTTTATAATATTAATATTGAACCACTGTACTCACATGAACTGATTTAAATATGTTTTTAGTACATTAATGGATCTTGAGAGAGGAAATGTCATTGCTGGCTATGCAGGCCTCACGGAGCCATCGGATTTCAACAAAAATATCTTAATTTGTGTTCCGAAGATTAACGAAGGTCTTACGGGTGTGGAACGACATGAGCGTGAGCAGGGGCGGACTGGGACAAAAATTCAGCCCTGGCACTGTAGCCACACCAGCCTACATTACCACACCCACGGACACGCGCATTCCCAGGTGAAAAAAAGTACACTTCCATAATGTACTTAAAGTGCTCTATTTTCACACACTAGTTTTGTACTTAATATACTAAAAATTCTTCTTTAGTACTTCTTAAGATAATGTTAAGAACATCTTAGTGTACTCAACTGTGCTATTTTGAGACACCATTAAGTTACCACTAGTGGTACACTTGAACCCATAACACTACAAATACAGAGATAGTATATTAAAAGCACATCTAGTTCTAATTCATGGTGTCTCAAAATAGCACAGTTGAATATATTCTTAAGATTATCTTAAGTACTAAAGAAGAATTTTATTTTAAAAAAAATACTATGGAAGTACAAAATTAAGAACAATCTATTTAGTACAAAATTAGTGTGTGAAAATAGAGCATTTTAAGTAGGCTACATTATGGAAGTGTTTTTGACTCTATAGCAACTTTGCAAGTAGCGTACAGCAGTCTGTTTACCCTAAATCCCACCTTATCTGCTGATATTTCAGTCATGTAATTTAGGAACAGGCTAACACTTGTAACCAATTATCACGAAGCAATGACATTTTAAAATATACGGGGGTTGTATGCTACGCTTACAACTGTTTAATACAAAATAAACAAACAAAAAAAAAAACACTGGAGCAAAGTAGCATGAATTGCATGAAAAAGACTTGAGCTAGCTGTATTTTCTGTTTTTTTTTTTGTTTTTTTTTACGTCTACAGCACTTGTCCTCCGCTGCAGCAGCCAAATTTAAACCCTTTGAAAAGAATTCGGTTAATTTTAGGCATTTGGCAGCATCGGTCTTAAGAGCTTTTTTTTTTGCTTTCTCGAACCTTTTCTCCACCGCCTTTCCTTTTTTTTCTAATTTTGACTGACAATTTGCTCGTGTTGCGCTCTCTCTCTCTCTGATTTGACTGAGTTTGATTGACAGGCTATCTAACCAATCATAACGCCGAATCCACAATTATGTCCGACAAAGCAACGTCGTGGATTTGAATTTGAAAAATGGTGTGTCACGGGCTGCTTGAACTGAGGCGCTACAGCAATCTGTCAAGACACTTAAAAGAGCCACAAAACAGTATTTATTGTTCAAATTTCTCTTTTCTCATTGTCAGTGTTTTCTTTGCTCCAATGTATTTTTCACTCTGACAGAGCATGATGTGTGGCGTGAGAGCGGCACAGTAACTAAAGGGGGCGGGGCGGTCGGCCCATCTCAGGACTGGGCTGGCCATTTCTTAACATTATTATTTATAACCATAGTGTAATCGTGCTAGCAATAAAAACCCGTCCTATGCGCTTTCAGCCTGTAAAAATCATTTATTTATATATATAATAAAACTGACCGGCCCACATTGAAAAAAAATGGTCCGGCCCCTCTGGCATTTGCCAGAATTGCCCTATGGCCAATCCGCCCATGAGCGTGAGTAATAAATGACATTATTTTCATTTTTGGGTGAACTAACCCTTTAACCCCCTGGAGTCGTATGGCTTACTTTTTTTATGGATTTTTAAATATATCTCCAATTGTGTTCATCTGAGTAAATCATGGGATAATTTTCTTTTTTTTTTGGGTGAACTATCCCTTTAAAATAATACCATTGCACTACAGTTAAAGTTCTAGTTCGTTTGGCTGATATCCATATTAAGTGTATGACATTTATGAAGATGGGAAGACCCATGAAAACAGATACAGCTTATAAAGAAATCCATAAAACTATAAAAGGAAATTAAGATAAAGGAATTAGCCCCAGTCCCACCACCTTCTTCTAATTAAACTGCCTGTAACATCATTTACAGAGCAAGCGATATTACACAAGGGGTTCGCAGACATCCGTCCACGTGCTCGATGAACGACTGCAGCAGCAGCAACGCAAGGGGGCGGAGCCGACTGGATAAGCCACGCCCCATCTGCGACTGCACGGCTGAGCAACAAGTCGCAACCGGTCTGCAGAATTTCCCGTTGCACGGTTATGATCGGCGCTCGTGCCCTTGAAGAGCGACATACTCTCGGTTTTAATGATCATGTGATGTTTATATTCGATCATCATATGTGAATGTACACGCGGACCCGATGGAGAAACACATCTGCTGTGTTCGCAGTGAAATGACGGACTGGAGATCTGTTTGAAGGTAAGACACACATCATGTCCGCTTCCATTTATTGTTGCTCGGTACAGTAATACTGGATACATTATGAGATTTTAGACTCGAAATCTTTAGGATTTAAAACAGATTTCGGATGAACATCACTCATCACAATCTTTAGTAGCGAAACTCTTTGCCACGTTTACAGTGTTTTCATCCCCAAACCAGCACAGTTCACTGCTTACGTGCACGAGCACACTGACATTCATTATTTAATGCTTACTGATATTACAATATACTAATGTTACAATATATCAATCCAAATTTTAAGTACATTGCAAAAAGCACTGTTCCAGTACTATGGTACTAAAATCCATGTGTTATGGTATTTACATTGCAGAATACCATGGTACTTTTTTATATATTTTTAATAGGAATAATTATAATACTTTTTTTTTTGTGTGTGTGTGTGTGTACACATCTGTCCACTGCCATAAAAGACAAAATTTACAACTTTTGTTGTCCATTTTGAATGCTGCGCACTAACAAATGCTGGGTTAAAAACAACCCAAGTTGGGTTAAATATGGACAAACGCAGCAATTGGGTTGTTTTAACCCAGCAGTTGGGTTAAATGTTTGCCTAACATGCTGGGCAGTTTTATTTAACTCAACTATTGTTTAAAATTACTATATGTCTGGCTTAAAATGAACCCAAAATATGTTGGAAAGTAAAAATCAGACACATTATTACTAGAGGCAACAATAATAATCAAAATGTGATTTATTAATAAGTTTATTATTTATTAAATGCATTAATAAATATTCATTTCCAGCCTATTTTGGTTTAATTTTAAGTGAGCAATATAGTAATTTTTAAACAATAGAGATTAAACCAGTCGCTGAGTTTGTCCATTTTTAACCCAACTTCGGTTATTTTTAACCCAGCATTTTTTAGAGTGTGTCGAAAAATAAAGATTAAGAGGGCAGTCAAATTGAATTATTACAATGTAATAATAAGAATGGTTTAATATTGCTTTTAAAGATCTCTCCACTGTAGATGCCATCCATCAAAGGGTTAATTTTATGCATTATGAAATATCAGACTAGCTTGTTTTTATTTTTATAGATATTTAGTAGTGAAGGACAGTTGTGTTTTCTTTCATTGTGGTGTTGACTATATGTTTACATGGAGAAAATACTACAACAGACCCAATAGAAATAAAAGAAATGGTGTTTTATTGAGTTAAATGCGTTCAGTTTTGTGTTTGGAAGAGTTAATGGTCAGCCGGTGACTTTGAGCTTCTTAGCTCATCTATAGTTGTCTTTTAACTGCATTAAATAGACTTTTATGTTATCTATACCATTAAAATTAGACCAAACCCTTTGCATTGACTGTAATGGTGTTTGTTTTGGCACAAGTTACACAACCTTGAACAAAAAAAAGCAGACTTCATTTTTCCTGTGACGTTGGTTTCCAGTGGCACTAAGTGCTGTTGACAGTCGTTGACCTCTTATAGCAAGAGCTTAAACATGTAAACACACACTGCTTTGTGTATTACGGCTATAATTAGCATCTATTAAAATCTGATATTATTGCATTAGACAAAAGATGAATGGTGCTCAGAATATGATCTGATGTGTGGTAATGTGTGTGCTCTGTACACACCGAGTTTGAAGTGAAACACTCATTATGATGTTGCAGTGAATGTGGAATATGTGGTTTTGCGGTCAGCTCGGCTTCTGTTTATGCTGCAAATCAATTGGTAATAGCTGGCTCCAATTGCAAAAGCAAAAGTCATATGTGTTTGTGTTGAGAAACACATGCATATACTTAAATACATGCTTAATGCACCAGAGCATGTGTGGCAACAGCTAGTTAATCAGAGTATATTCATTTCAACAGATAACCATAAAAGAGCATGATATGAATGTCTAAACCTCTCAGAATCAACCAGTGTTTTAACTGACGACGACTGCGTTTCATGCATATCATGCTTGTAAGAATGCATGCGTAGGGTCGGTTAAAAACATAGGCAGTTCATTGGAACGAAAAAAAACAAAAATGTTTTTGAAAAATTGAACTTTTTTTAACTTGAGCACCATGTTTTTAGAATACCGTGTCATGCATGAGATGCTGCGAAACATGCGAGCGCAACAGTCACACATGTCAATCTAGTGCGTGCTTACATAAGCCTTGTCCATACTAATAAATTTTAATTTTGAAAATGCATCTTTTTCTCTCCGTTTTAGCCGTTCCTTTACACGACAACCCCATTTTGGTGGCCTGAAAATGCAAGCTTTTGAAAACAAGTTTCAAAGTGCACGTTTTTGTAAACGATACCATTACCGTCTCTGCGAAAACTACAAAAACGCGATTTTGTGAAAACGGCGATCTCATGCGCTTGAGTATTACGTGTTCAGTAGTGTTTCTTTACAAAGAGACATCGCCATCTACTGGCCTGGCAGCAGAATACAGCAATTTTAGTCGTTTTCACAGATCCGTGTGAACGGGGATAATTTTGACAACGCTGTCATCTGTACGTGAAAAACACAAAGGAAAAATTTTCAGTTTTTAGTACATCGTTGTCGTGTAAACCAACGTGATCTCACGAGAATACGTGTGTATTTTTATTATTTATTTACGTTTTCATGCACACTGAAACGTACAATATTAACCGCACTAAAACGTAAATTATTTAAACTTTACCAATGTACAAATTTGTACGTATTCCTATTTATGAATATTAAAATTGTGGCGTTAATGTTTTGATTCTATTGTATTCTTATCAATGACATGTTTTTAGTCGCATTTATTAAATGCAGATTACTCTGTTCGTGACTTCTGCTGCAAACTCGTTTAGAGGATTTTGTCATTTTGGAGGAAATTTTAATTTTCCTACACATCTCTGTCCATTATGTTTTATATTTTGTATAAAATGGGTATGTTTAGATTTGGGAGTAGAGTTAAGGGATCTTACATTTATCTATAAAATGGTAAAAGGGAAATTATAGCCTACAGATATCTTTTTGATATGAACGATTCATAAATATTTAACTTTTGTAGCTGTAAAAGTGTAATAATGCTATGTGTAAATGTCGCCAATATGTCCATATTGTACGTTTGAGCATCTATCCAAACGTACAAAAAAGTGCATTTTGTGTCTTTGAACGTTAATAACTACGTATTAACAATGAGACCAGGCTGTGTAAACATGTGGTTTTATCAACGAAGACAGAGCTTTTTGACAACTCTCTCCCAAGTGGATAAATTATGTAGTGTGGACTGTGAAAATGAAGGTATTCGAAAGCGATGACGCATGTTTAGTCACGTGACACACACGACACCATTTTCAACTAAAAACACAAACTTTTTATGCGTTTTGGCCGTTTATTTACATGACAACAGCGTTTTAGGGGCCTGACAAAAACGTGTTTCAGCGTTTTTGAAAAGCGATACTGTTATCGTCTCTGTGTAAACAAAAAAAACGCTCATTTGTGAAAACGGTGACGTCATGCGCATGCATATTACGTGTTCAGTCTATAGGTGCGTACTGTTTCTTTACAAAGTGACATCGTCATCTACTGGCCTGGTAGTAGAATGCAACATTTTTAGTACATCGTTGTCATTTAAGCGTTCCCTGAGACGGCGTTTTTGTCAGCGAAGCCAGAGCGTTTTGAAAACGATAAATATAAATATAGTCTGGAATGTGAAAATGGAGATTGCATATTGCACCATAGATATGTCATTGTTGTGCCTGCTATTTACTTTCATAGTGTTGCTAAAGTGTGTTCCTTTGTACAATCTTCATACCGTATACCTGCAAAGATGACAGAAAATGTACTCGCAATTGTTGTCCTGTGCCAAAACATGATGGCAGTTGCGTTTTAGACCGTACGATTTTGAGTGCAACACTGAGTGTTGGGATATTTTACTCATAAAATAATCATGCCAGAAGAAAAGCGTAAACACTTATTATGTCTGCTCTCCCGGTATCATCTCGTGAGCTTTTAGTACGTTTTACGCATGCGCAGTAATGTGATTTAAGCACTTTCAGACGTTTCAGTGTGGATGAGCAACTTTTGGAAAATGCTTAAACGCTTCCTTGCATCTGTCACTCTTCTTCATATTTGCATCTTCTGCCAGACGTCTCTGTTTTGGCTTCTCTTCCTCTTAAGGCGCTGTAGGTCATATATGTGAGCTCACATTAATAATGAAAGCTGACGGTTAGTCGTGGCAGGCCTGGCTGGCGTGTCGACACAGGTTGGAGCCGTCGCTCTCTAATGCAGAGGTGTGGAATGTGTTGGGAGTGGAGATTTCCTTACATTTGCATTATTTCCAATTCATTGCTTCTGAACTTCCGACATCCTTGTTGTGTGTTTCATGCCCAAATGTGGCCTTTGTTTGCATGTTTTGTCAGGTCATGTTCTACGTGCAGGCGGGCTCTTTTGAATAGTTTGACCACCTTGAAACGTATTGCAATCTCACCAGCAATCATAACAGCATAGCATTCTGAACGCCTTATGTGCCACATAGAAACCATTTCAAAACATCTTGTTTAACAACATGCTAAAGAACATAGGGATGATACTGAAAATTTGAAATGGTTTTGGAGGGCTGAAATAGTGATCGAAACAGACGTTACGTTTTGCATTTTCTTGGCTGTAGTTTGTGTGAAATGAAACATTTTTGACAATACTGGGACTTTATTTAAAGGTATTTTAACTTCCTGATAGCATTCTCACATCAGGAAATTATTGAAAGCGATGTCTGTGTCACCCCAGCGCTTTCACTTTCAAGAACACCTGCATTTGAATAAAACTGAGTTCAGGACGAGTTCAACAGGATGCTTGTTATTTTACTGCCCGCACAATTATATGCCTGTGTAGAGAAGTAGAAGGAACTACACTGAACCTCGGTGTAAAAACACACTCAACAGACCTGAGGATTGAGGAAGTGTTTTATTTAAACAGAGCATCTTTCTTCTTATACGGTACTTGAATCTCTCACTGCCCACTTCTATTGACAGGATCTGTTTTGTCATCTAATATGGAGCAAAAACAAATGACCAGCAGTGAAGAGAGCTGATGCTCTTACATTACAATCTAATAGGAAATTTAAAAAAGTTTTGGCCATGTGGTTTAATCTCACAACAACGTGTCCAGATTTCATCCCTGTCTTTTATCAAATCTTTTCTTCCACTTTAAAGTGGACCAATAATGTCTCTTTCACAAGATGTATTATAAGTCTCTGGTGTCTCCAGAATGTGTGTGTGAAGTTTCAGCTCAAAATCCCCCACAGATCATTTATTATAGCTTGTCAAATTTGCCCCTATTTGGGTGTGAGCAAAAACACGCCGTTTTTGTGTGTGTCCCTTTAAATGCAAATGAGCTGCTGCTCCCGCCCCCTTTCCAGAAGAGGGTGGAGCTTTAACAGCTCAACAACAACAAAAAACGGCGATCTCATGCGCTTGAGTATTACGTGTTCAGTAGTGTTTCTTTACAAAGTGACATCGCCATCTACTGGCCTGGCAGCAGAATACAGCAATTTTAGTCGTTTTCACAGATCCGTGTGAACGGGGATAATTTTGACAACGCTGTCATCTGTACGTGAAAAACACAAAGGAAAAATTTTCAGTTTTTAGTACATCGTTGTCGTGTAAACCAACGTGATCTCACGAGAATACGTGTGTATTTTTATTATTTATTTACGTTTTCATGCACACTGAAACGTACAATATTACGTACAATATTAGGCTTTCCTGTAGCTCAGTGGTTAGAGCGTGGCACTAGCAATGCCAAGGTCATGGGTTCGATCCCAGGGATTGCACATACTCAGATACAAATGTATAGTATAATGCAATGTAAGTCGCTTTGNCAGCCCAACATGGCCCCGCCCACTTTGTTGTGTGTTCTCGGGGGCGGGGTTTATGTAAATTTTAGGGTTTGTGATGTCACAAACCCAGGAAGAAGCTCGTTGTAGTCCCTACCAGCCGTTTGTTGTAGTCTTCAAAAAGTGATTTCTATAAAAGGAAAGAAATGAAATCATAATCAACCTTTTAATACAAGTTATAGCAGGAAAAACATGCATGAACATCAAAAGGTATGTTGAAAGATGCATTACAACTTACCGAAATGCATCATGTCTCATGTAATCGATCAATCAGTGTTTCAACTGCGTAACTACCTTGTTTTTCACCTCATTTACACTTAATTTTCTTTATAATAATATCTGTATAATTTCTTGTTTTGTTCTTTTGCGTCTAGGGTGAAATGTGAGCTTGTATTGTTTGTGTGTGTTTGAGTGGTTGCTCTTCTCTTTCTCTCCTCACACACAGTATAATGTATTTTAATAGATAATGATGGTGTCATGGAGCCCGTCACGGGTCTAGTTTCGGTTGAGCTCTCCTCTTTGGAGCAGTAAGAGGATGTTTGTCAGCTTGAGCTTCTACATCCGTCCCGTTTGAAATCACTTTGGAGCGTCTCCACTCAGTGTGAAGAGTCTGACGCCAGCGTTTGTGCTCTTTCGTTTACCTGCAGCCTGAAACGCGCGCCTGTCGACTCCATAAACATGGTCAAGGAATCCACATGTGACCTTTTCTAAGCCTGTTACCATGGTGATGTGAATGTCTCATGTTCGTAAAGTCTCACTTGACTGAAGTGAGAAGACTGATCAATGACTTCAAAAGACACGGGCGTGCGTCTCAGGTCACATGACACACAGACAGAATGTAAAATCCCTGAGGGGAAGAGTTTCACTCCTCTTTCCTCTTCTGAGCCTCATCTGACAAAACATAATGGCCTCTCGATCCGTCTGTTTGTTCGCTTTTATTGCTTTAAATGTTTTATTTTTCTCGTAAGTCACTTCACTCTTAATATCGCGGGACTCGCAGAGGGAGACGCTCCGCTCTCTGTCCTGCTTTCAGCAGCGCAGCAGGTTTTCCCAGGGGCTCCGTGTGTTCCTTCACACCTTGGATGAGCTCCAGGAAAAACAATCACTTTCCCCTCCAAACCACACTGACGACAGCTCCCTTCATCCATCTATCATTCTATTCTATATCATTCTATCTATCGTTCTATCTATCTATCGTTCTATCTATCTATCATTCTATCTATCTATCAATCTATCTATCTATCTATCTATCTATCTATCCATCTATCTATCTGTCATTCTATCTATCGTTCTATCTATTGATCTATCTATCCATCTATCTATCTATCGTTCTATCTATCATTCTATCTATCTATCTATCTATCTATCTATCTATCATTCTATCTATCTATCTATCTATCTATCTGTCTATCTGTCATTCTATCTATATCTATCTATCTATCTATCTGTCATTCTATCTATCGTTCTATCTATTGATCTATCTATCGTTCTATCTATATTGTTCTGTCATTCTATCGTTCTATCGTTCTATCATTCTATCATTCTATATCTATCTTTCTATCGTTCTATCTATCGTTCTATCGTTCTATCGTTTAACGTTCTATTTATCTATCTATTTATCTATTTATTTATCTATCTATATCTGTCGTTCTATCATTCTATCTATCGTTCTATCTATCTTTATATCGTTCTATCTATTGTTCTGTCATTCTATCTATCTTTCGTTCTATTGTTCTATTATTCTATATTTATCTATCCATCGTTCTATCTATCGTTTTATCGTTCTATCTATTCTGTCATTCTATCTATCGTTCTATCTATTGTTCTGTCGTTCTATCTGTCTGTTTATCTATCTATCTATCTATCTATCATTCTATCTATTGTTCTATCTATTGTTCTGTCATTCTGTCTATCTTTCGTTCTATCATTCTATATCTATCTATCTATCTTTCTATCGTTCTATCTATCTGTCGTTCTATCTATCATTCCATCTATCGTTCTCTCGTTTTATCGTTATTCTATCGTTTTATAATTCTATCTATCTATCTATCTATCTATCTATCTTTCGTTCTATTGTTCTATCATTCTATATCTATCTATCTATCGTTCTATCTATCGTTTTATCGTTCTATTTATCTATCATTCTATCTATCTATCTCTCTATCAGTCTATTGTTCTGTTGTTCTGTCTGTTGATCTATCTATCTATCATTCTATCTATTGTTCTGTCATTTTATCTATCTATCTTTCGTTCTATCATTCTTTATCTGTTGTTCTATTTATTGTTCTGTCATTCTATCTATCTATCTATCTATCTTTCGTTCTATCGTTCTTTCGTTCTATCTATCTATCTGTCAACAACAGCTCTGTTGTGGTCATAAAACAAGCATTATGTTTCACATGCATCATAATCTTTCATTCTTATATTGCTGGTTTTGAGTTTGTCTCTTGTTCTATAAAAATTTTCTCAACCATGATCCGTCACTCTACTGTCCACGTCAGCAAACCGTACCGCTGGCGGGACATCAAACCATCGGCCCCAGGAGATGTCTGCGGCCTCTTCCTGTTTGGGGAATATCAGGCTTGTCAGGGAACTATTCCATGCATGAAGCTGAAGAAACGCCACTTTACATTCACAACATAGTTTACAGACTGAGACAAGAAAGCACGAGTATTTTCACTAATCAATCTCTAAATCATTTTCCGACAGCAGCCGGAGTGGTTTGGTCCTGTAGCGTGTGTGCTCGACGTCTCTCAGTGTTTGTGGTCAGTCACACCTCTATATTTAGAGCTTGTTATCAGCTTGTTTTCTGTCTCACCATGCCTCGCTCAATTCACTCTGTCCCACTGCATCTTACAGATGGTATTTGGTTGGCGAGCTATATTTAGTTTGATCTGTGTGTGTGTGTATGGCGAGGTGAGCTGTTATCACTTGCCTGAGTGTTTTCACACTGCCAGCTCCTTCCACAGAGAAAGTTTGAGGCCTCCAGCTTCTTCCAGTGGCACATTTCCATAAGAGGGCATCAGAAAAACATCGGAGGAGCCTTAAAGGAATAGATCACTCTGGCTTTCTAAAGTCGTGCAGTAGTTTTGTGTGAGCAACAGACACAAATCAAATCGTTGTTCACTAAGAATCTTCCCATCCTTTGATTTGTGCTTTTAAAAAAGGGTGCTTTTAGATGCAGTGTCAACGATGCCAAGCGCTTTTCTCGCAAATGTGACCACAAATGAGAGCAGAAGCTCGGGCTCCATGCCTAACATCCTGAAGATAATAGAGTTGGAAGAGCATGTGGCGAGTACATGATGACTCCTTTAAAGCTTCTGTTACTGTAAGAAAATCTGGTGCTTTGAATCGGACAAAAGCCCTTTCTGAAGGGAGCGTTGCGTATCTGATGTCAGGGAATTCCTGGGCATTTGTTTATTGACGGTTGTTGACTGGAGGAACGTCCCATTAAAGAAGGCAAACTCAAAGCGTCCCCGGTAATATTCCTGTGATATTTATTTGTATGGCAGGTTTTCATTTGATGGCTGACTCATTCTCACACGCGGGCTGATTAGACTAATGCGATTTGCCCTCATTAGCATGTTTAACTGAGCTGGTAGTGTTTGAGGCAGCTGATCACAATAAAACACTTCACTTTTCTAGGTCAGTCTTGAATTTAAAATGGTGTCGTGTTGTTCGAAACCAACTGCAGTGTTTTTCCATGTGTTTGTCTGAGAAAGCTTAGGAAACTAGTGGAATGGTAGTCTGTGTGTGTCTTGTTTATAATAAAAGTGTTTGTTTTTGTGTGTGCACTGTCTGAACCCTAGTGTGCTGCCTACCGAGGCAGTATTTTAAGACATCATAGGTGCAAAGACTGGTAAAGCAGCTACACTGCCAGATGTTTCGACCACATTATAAGACCACATGTCCTTCATAGAGACAGTAAACCCATAATGCATTGCAAAGAAGTTAAAGACTTTTATTTCCAGGATGGATTGCATATTAAACACATTTTTTACTACTTTTATTAACGTTCTTGATTTACTGTAGAAATAATACTTATCTTGGTTATTGTGTGCATTTATTTTCTTGTGTAACAACAACAACAACGAAGCAAAAATGTTCATGGAAAATTGAAAAAAAAAAAATACTGCAAAATAATGATAAAAAATAGTTTAATCTAACTTAAAATGTAATATTTTACCCATCATTTTTTACCCATCGTTTTTGTTGTATGTATATACATATAATTAAACAATACAATAAATAATAATTAAACATAAAACATAATATAATGAATAATTATGAATTTATAATATATAAATATACTTGTATATATAAATATATATATATTCTTTTCTTTTTTTTAAATAATACAATAAATAATCCATATTTTTTTATTGTGTTATTGTT
>RJVU01072345.1:3375355-3386704 GCA_003731715.1 Anabarilius grahami
AGCTGCAGACCAGTCAGGGTGCCCATGCTGACCCCTGTCCACCGCCGAAAGAGCCAACAGTGGACACGTGAGCATCAGAACTGGACCATGGAGCAATGGAAGAAGATGGCCTGGTTTGATGAATCACGTGGATGGCCGGTTGCGTGTGCCTTCGCTTACCTGGGGAACACATGGCACCAGGATGCACTATGTGAAGAAGGCAAACCAGTGTGATGCTTTGGGCAATGTTCTGCTGGGAAACCTTGGGTCCTGTCATCCATGTGGATGTTACTTTGACACGTACCACCTACCTAAGCATTGTTGCAGACCATGGCCATCCACGTGATTCATCAGACCAGGCCACCTTCTTCCATTGCTCCGTGGTCCAGTTCTGATGCTTCGCTGTTGGCTCTTTCGGCGGTGGACAGGGGTCAGCATGGGCACCCTGACTGGTCTGCAGCTCCATACGCAACAAACTGATGCACTGTGTATTCTGACGCCTTTCTATCAGAACCAGCATGAACTTCTTGAGCAGTTTGAGCTACAGCAGCTCGTCTGTTGGATCGGACCACACGGGCCAGCTTCAATGAGCCTCGGCCGCCCATGACCCTGTCGCCGGTTCACCACTGTTCCTTCCTTGGAGCACTTTTGATAGATACTGACCACTGCAGACCGGGAACACCCCACAAGAGCTGCAGTTTTGGAGATGGAGAATATACAGTTTGTGTAGCAATACACCTATGGAGAGTCCCCGTGAACCACATATACCACCATGTGTGTGTGTTTGTCATGGATGAGGTGTTTGGCTGCAGATAAGAGGCCCTTAGAGTGGAAAACAATAGAGAGAAAATGGGACTCGTTGGATAGAAACAACTCCATTCGCTGTACAAAGAGGCTTTTGAGAGAGAAACAAAAGCATTACTGTTGTTGACATGTGATCAAACCTCCAGCACGAAGCATTAAAGTTCAGTTTGTGTGTCGTCCTGCAGCGTTTGTTCTCCAGATACAAATGATTCCTCAGATCATATTGTTTGTTGAGGAGAGCTGTTACTTTACTAAAAGATCAGACATACCATTTTAACTTACTGGAGCAGAAAACAGGTGGGAAAATCCCACAGAAAGGACGGGAAGCAGTGTTTTTTTAGCTTTTACGGACCCGAGCCACATATACAGACTCTTCACACAAATCACCTAGCGAGCGAACCACTCTTCAGAAAAAGGACATACTGGTTTTGATTGTCTCTGTTGTTGATGATGCTCTTTTGGTTTTGCATTGAATTCAGGAAGCCAGATTTGTTGCACAGCAGGCGTCGTGGTGTTTGTGCATCTGAAGTGTTGTTTTTCGTCAAAGTGTGAGACGAGGAGGTGATGATGTCACTGCTGCGAACTCCACGTGCAGAAGGTTCACGTTTAGAGACGAGCAGCTCTAATTACATAAGGCAGCAGAGAGGGGCACACACTCACAATCGGGGTTTGTGCAGAATAGCATACTGTAGTATCAGATGGGTTTTGATTATAATTAAACATAATCAGATGACACTGTTTTAACTTCTGAACAGGTTTAGAAATGTCTCAGTTATACAATATGTGCTGCTGTTTGCCTGCCTCCATATCAAACCAGGACCTGTTTGAACACACACAGCCTTGATGACAGAATAGAAGGTAGCACAAGTATAATTTGATGGAAGTTACATATAGATTACTTTTCTTTAGAATAACGTGCATTGATGAATCCTTCAAGTAAATAGTGTCAGTTTTGATGTCATGTTGTCTGTAAGTCCCTCAGCAGTGAGCGAAACATGCGTCATCTGTGCAATAACAGCCGTCCCAGCGTCTCCAGAGGCGTGTCGCGTGTGTTGATGTTCTGCTTTCTCTTTGAATGCTGATTTGAATCATTTGGTTTGAGACGGTTCTTCCTCAGAGACCCTGTGTTTGTCACTGAGCAGGAAGACGCACAACAACAAACACACACATGTTAATGAAGACTTATCCTTATATAAAGCTCATTACCATGACTGCAGATTGACCCAAACCCCTAAAAGAAAACTTTGTTTACTTGATTTATAAAAGGGTTAGTTTACCCAAAAATGAAAATTCTGTCATCATTTACTCACCCTCATGTCATTCCAAACTCGTAAGACTTTATCTTCGGAACACAAATGGAAATTTTCAATCGCTTTATATGAGGAACAGATTGAATTTAGGCTTTTATTCACATATAAATATTGATCAGTGCACACATCATTTGTGGTAAACAGAAGCTCAAATGTGCTTGCTTGATGTGCGAGAACCAATGAGGTTCATTCTCGTGTTACGCAGCACGTTTGAGCTTCAGCAAGAACCAATGAGGTTCTTTCTCGTGTTACGCAGCACGTTTGAGATCAGCAAGAACCAATGAGGTTCATTCTCGTGTTACGCAGCACGTTTGAGCTTCCGCAAGAACCAATGAGGTTCATTCTCGTGTTACGCAGCACGTTTGAGCTTCAGCAAGAACCAATGAGGTTCATTCTCGTGTTACGCAGCACGTTTGAGCTTCAGCAAGAACCAATGAGGTTCATTCTCGTGTTACGCAGCACGTTTGAGCTTCAGCAAGAACCAATGAGGTTCATTCTCGTGTTACGCAGCACGTTTGAGCTTCAGCAAGAACCAATGAGGTTCATTCTCGTGTTACGCAGCACGTTTGAGCTTCAGCAAGAACCAATGAGGTTCATTCTCGTGTTACGCAGCACGTTTGAGCTTCAGCAAGAACCAATGAGGTTCATTCTCGTGTTACGCAGCACGTTTGAGCTTCAGCAAGAACCAATGAGGTTCATTCTCGTGTTACGCAGCACGTTTGAGCTTCAGCAAGAACCAATGAGGTTCATTCTCGTGTTACGCAGCACGTTTGAGCTTCAGCAAGAACCAATGAGGTTCATTCTCGTGTTACGCAGCACGTTTGAGCTTCAGCAAGAACCAATGAGGTTCATTCTCGTGTTACGCAGCACGTTTGAGCTTCAGCAAGAACCAATGAGGTTCATTCTCGTGTTACGCAGCACGTTTGAGCTTCAGCAAGAACCAATGAGGTTCATTCTCGTGTTACGCAGCACGTTTGAGCTTCAGCAAGAACCAATGAGGTTCATTCTCGTGTTACGCAGCACGTTTGAGCTTCAGCAAGAACCAATGAGGTTCATTCTCGTGTTACGCAGCACGTTTGAGCTTCAGCAAGAACCAATGAGGTTCATTCTCGTGTTACGCAGCACGTTTGAGCTTCAGCAAGAACCAATGAGGTTCATTCTCGTGTTACGCAGCACGTTTGAGCTTCAGCAAGAACCAATGAGGTTCATTCTCGTGTTACGCAGCACGTTTGAGCTTCAGCAAGAACCAATGAGGTTCATTCTCGTGTTACGCAGCACGTTTGAGCTTCAGCAAGAACCAATGAGGTTCATTCTCGTGTTACGCAGCACGTTTGAGCTTCAGCAAGAACCAATGAGGTTCATTCTCGTGTTACGCAGCACGTTTGAGCTTCAGCAAGAACCAATGAGGTTAATTCTCGTGTTACGCAGCACGTTTGAGCTTCCGCAAGAACCAATGAGGTTCGTTCTCGTGTTACGCAGCTCGTTTGAGCTTCAGCAAGAACCAATGAGGTTAATTCTCGTGTTACGCAGCACGTTTGAGCTTCAGCAAGAGCCAATAAGGTTCATTCTTGTGTTACGCAGCACGATTCAGCTTCCGCAAGAAAAATGTAGCTTTTTTTTTGTGGTTGACATTTCCATTAGAGTCTTTTTATGTATTATTTTGTTAGATTTGTGTGTCTTCATTGAGTAAATCAGGAGTAGTTTAATGACTTTTTTTCTTAAGACAAGGAACAGGAAGTGAGTGCTCACATTTCCTCATGGTGAATTACTGAATGATGTTTTACGCTTATGGAGAAACTGTAAGTTGTGTGTGTCATTAATGCAACACCAGAACAGTGTGTAACGTATTTTGAAATTCTGACCACAACTTTCACTCGGATGTGTTTGTGTAAACATTGGCGAGAGGAGAGTGCTTGCAAACTTTTTTGAGCTGAATTGTCTCTGATGGATTTGCTGAAGTATTACTGAAGGGTTTCTTCGTAAAAGAAGAGGGTTTTTCCACGTAATATGATGCACCTGCTGTCAACATCATGCCAGCTATCAAAAATAAGTTCTAAGAACATTTTGCTAATGTTCATATTAAGTTATTTTGAAATGTTTATTGAACGTCAAGTTTTTAAAAACTTGAGATTATGATTATAAAGATTATAAACAAGTTAAAAAATGTTAGAAGAAAAACAAACTGAAACGTTTCAGAAAATTTTTTCCATGAAAATGTTTTTGGGCTAATGTTTTGAGAACATTATTAAAGACCAGTTAACTTTGAATTAACCTTCTATTAACTTTACAGGAAGGATGTTTGTTCATAACTTTGAGAGTTCTGAGAACGTTCTGTTAGCTGTGATTACTCCATTCGAAGGATAATGATCATGTTTGAGGACTGAAATCTGCTGTTTACATGCTGAAATGATGGAATTACCGGCAACTGAGCCGCTTCAGGAAGGAAACGTGAGGAAAGTTCTCTGAAGTCATCAGCCACCAGAAGTTATAAACAATGATTGATTGTGTGTGAGAGGAAGTTCAGGGAATTAGGTGAAGGAGCCGGGCAAACGAGACGGGAAAATCTCCAGTAATATTGAAATATTGCAGTCACAAACATGGTTTTTGTGTTCAGCATTTTTCTGTAAGAAATGAATGAGAAATCACCAGTGAGACCCCCGTGCTAATATTTAAAAGGCATTTATCTTTTATACACTGACATTTTTTTCTCTCTAGACTTTTCCACCGACTCCCTTTCACTGCTCTGTATCTCTTCAGTTTTGTCCCCGGATCATTTGGCGACCAATCTTTCGCTGGTTTTCAGGATGTGTGTCTGTGTGTTTGTTTAAGTGGGAAGACATTGAGGTTTTGACCTGGTAAATAAATATGAAAATGCACTTTGCACATTTGCACACATTTGCCTGCGGCTGGAGCCGGAGTGATGATTTTGGGGTTCATGTCTGTTTGTATGATCTTTTATCCACACGCATTTTGCATGATATTTGGATTTCATTTGGACCACGTGCAAAAAGACACAGAGACATTATGTGAGGAAAACTTTTATCTTTGTTATTTTCGTGAATATGTGTTTGATCATGCGTTTGTTTTCACTGAACTGAAACAATTTTGCATTGCAGGAATATTCATAAAGAGCAGATTTGCATCTACACACAAACATTTTACTGATATAGATTAAACTCTTTGTTTTCCAGTGAAAATTTGTTTCATTTTTGCTTCTTTGAGGCTTGGTTAGTTTTTGTTGTAACGTTTTTTTAGTTTTTTTTGCTGAAAGAAAATTTTTATCTAAAGGAACTGGGATTATAAATGAAAAAAATAGCAATAATCTGGGTCATTGACAAATAAGGTTTTTAAAAGTGTAAATAAAAAACATAATGGAAATATAATTAACTTTGAAGTTTTATTAAGTGTTAACAATGAGATTATGTGGTTTTTATAATCATTTAACACTCCTTTTGTCATTTTTTACAAGATGGACAAAATTTGTCACCAAAAAAGTCATTTGGTTTAACCAAAATTTTGGTTTCTCCGAATGACACTTTTGGTTACACCGAATGACGATATTTTCAAACATTGTTAACAGGCTGATATCTAATAGGACAATCAAATATTTTATATTTAGTCCAAGTTTTTAAAATACTACAACATTTTCCATGTTTTATAGCGGTTGTACCGAATGACATGATGTTTCAGGACATGCGTATGATCAAGTGAAAACATGATTTTTTAAAAAATAGTTAATTAGTTACTTTGCTTCATGACCATGTGGTCCTTTGCAGGTGTCTGAATGATGTCACATCCTGTCACATGATTTGATTCAAAATGGTCCCTTTATATCGGTTACTCCGAATGACATCAATGAAATTCATTTTTCCGGACATTCTTTCTCATAACAAAGCAACGACTTCTACACATAATTTTAATCCCATTTTGCACTATGTTGATATATGATGTTATAAAATCATGCCAGAATAAAAAATATATACATTTATTACATTTTAAGATATTTTAATCACATGGTTAAACCGACTGACCTTTTGACACTTCAAAATCTTTAAAATACCTTTATATGTAGCAAAATATAATTAAAACCTTTTGGATTCAATAAAAGAGATCTAGTTGTACATACTTTGGATGCCATATCTTTGTTTTTTATTATTATTATTAAGGCCTTTGGACAAAAAAATGACCCGTCACATCATTGACTCAAATAATGTAAAGCGGTTTGATATTTCACCATGGCACACTGTGTTTAAGCACACACAATCAGCCATAAAAAATAAAAAAACAAATAAAAATCCACACATTGCTACATTGTTAAATCCTGTGCCCGCACAATGCCTCTAATCANATATATATGTATGTAATATACAGTATGTATGTGTTTATCTACATTATTAGTAGTAGAATTAGACTAAACTAGATTTTTATCTTCTCTGAAAATATAATTTCACCTCTAATATTTTTACGTCTAACACCATTAGTAATAATTATACTTAATTTGTGTATTTTCAGGCTCCAGCTGATTGACGATCTTTCTTATGAAGATGTAAAGAAATGCTACAGGGGTTCAGTAAGTATATTTCATGTCTAAATCAGATAATACCCAGCAGATGAATAATAATTTGTTGCCTAAACCTTTGTGTAATGTATGATTTGAAGTTACTGATTAAATGTGTTGTAAAGTGCTTTGGATAAAAGGATCCGATGAACCGAATGTGATTCTTTAGATCTTACATTAATAGAGTTTCAGTTCAGTTGCCGCAAGTTTCTGTCCACAATTGTGTTTAACAATCATCCATGATGCAAGACTGTGGTTAAACATTACAAAGCCTTGTTCCTTATGGGCCGCTCGCCACTTCAGCCACAGTTTCAAAGTCAAAGAGCCGTGAGACCCTCGGGTGCTGGACGACCATCGCGTGTTTTATCAGGTGGAAATAAATTGAGAAGTTTCCAGCTTGGGAGTTTCCCACACTTACAAAACTAAACGCTTCCTGTCATGTGAGAGAATGAATCAGTTTAGTGTTTCAGTGCTTCTAGAGAAGGTTTTAGTTAATTTGACCTAGTTTCACAACAAATAAAGTTTAGTTTAGGTAGGATTTTCAGCATCTTTCACATTAAGATGCCATTGTGTTATGCATGAAAAAGAAGAGGAAACTGAAGCCAATGCAAGAGTCTCCATCAGCATGTGTTTCTTCACAGACCGTCAGCAAATACAACTCGCAGTACCACAAACTCTTCTCCACCGTCCCGAAGGAGGAGATCCTCATGAAGGGTAACGTATCGGATCTTCATCAATATCTCCATTGGTTTCACTTCAGGAACCAAGTGTCATCAAGATATAGTGGCAAAACATCCTTCTCTCTTTGAATTAAACATTGATGTATTAATAATATCATGAACCACAGAAGTCTGTTAATATTCAGATGTATGTGTACATTTGGACTGAATATGTGTTGTATTTCGCACAAAATGTTGTTATTTATTAAAGCGTCTCTCCTGTTTCCTCTAGTTTATTCCTGCGCTCTTCTGCGGGACATTCTGCTGCAAGGACGACTTTATATTTCCCGGAACTGGCTGTGTTTCTACGCAAACCTCTTCGGCAAAGACATTAAGGTTTGTAGTTAAACTTTATGTGACGGGAAAAATAAAGATGTAAAAGTGTAAGGATTCGAGATATATCAGTGATCAAATCTGCATCAGTCTTGTTACGGTTAACTTAAACTATTAAAAATCATTTTTATTAATTGAAATAAAACTGAAATAATATTGTATATATATATATGGAAAACCTTAAAATAACTAGAAATCTTAGCAACTAACAGAAATAAAAAAGTTGAAGTACTAAAATAACTATATATATATAGTGTTTGTGTGTATACATACATATATATATATGTATATGTATTTAAGAAAACTTTAAATACTACTGAAATAAGTTGAAGTACTAATAGTATTTATTAATATTTTGATATATATGTATATGTTTGTATTTATATATGTATGTACTGTATATATGTGTGTGTGTTTGTGTATATATATATGAAAACTTTATATACTACTGAAATAAATACGTTTAAGTACTTATATTATTAAAACTTAATCAAATCTAAATATCTAAACATAATAAAAACTAAAATTATAATATACAAATAAATGTTAATTAAATCTGAATAAATACTATGAATAATAAACATTAAAACATCAATAACTATAAATATTAAACACTAAAATAACATTGGTATATGAATTGATCAGTATAGAAATCAGATTATTTCTTAGTCATTGATATTTTCTATTGTTCATTATAATGTTTTGATGCCTAATTACACTTTAGCATGTAAACAAACAAATATCGGCCATCATATCGGTTGATGGTTGTGCAAAACTTCTGGGGATTTTAAAGTGGTGATTTCCAGGTCTGGAAATGAATAAAATCTTTCAAAAATCTGTTTTGGGGAAATCAGGAAAGTCATGTTGTGAATTAATGAGTGCAGTGTGCTTATCATAAAACTCTTGCAGGACCGGACAAGTCATGTAAATTCATTGGTCAAAGTGTGGGAATCATGGTTATTGACCATAATATTAAAATAATCAGCTGTCAGCTGATCCGTCTGCATCAGTGTATCATGTGATCAGATCTGTTTGAGGTTCAGCATCTGCAGAGCTCTGAAAACTAATTCAACATGAAAAAACGATAATGTATCTCAATGATACCTTGTGACCTGATTTAAACCCGCCACTTTGTTGACTTTACTGCTGTACCAGACCTTATGTTCAGTTCACTTTCTTTTGGCTAAATTTGGATGAGTTTTTCCCCATTTTTATCTTCCGTTCTGTTTGTTTTGTCTTTGCTTTGTTTGTTAATGCTGATAGAATGAAAAGTACAAAGATCCAGGATCATCAACTCTCATAGTAACTCCTCATATTTGATGTTTTTATCGATGAGTGTCTGTGATGAAGCTGGTTGTTGTCTCTGCTGGTTTAGGTTGCCATCCCGGTGGTGTCTGTGCGGCTGGTGAAGAAACACAAAACCGCCGGACTGGTTCCAAACGGACTCGCCATCACCACCGACACCAGCCAGAAGGTGAAGAACGCAAACGCATGACGAACGCTTCACACACCTGATCCGCAGGTTCATACAGCGTCTGGTTCAGTGCCAGTCAAAACACTGATGATGCAAAACACAGTTCAGAAAGATCGCTGGATATGAAGTCCATCGTGATGGCAGATTTTATACATTGTTTGCCAAGAAAAAACAAAAACAAATCACAATTTAGATCCCATTTAATATCTTGTTTCTCCTAGACAGCTTTGACATAACAATAGCCATGTTTCCATCCAAAGGTGTGAATTTAACTTTGGAATATGGCATAAAACATTTGCGAATAAAGCAGCGTTTTCATCCCATATGTTCAGGAGAACAAAATCGTCTCTTCCTGGGAAATTGGCACAAAATATCAGTAATAAAAAGGAAGTTGCTTCAATTTGGCTTTTTTTCCTCCATCATAAATGAGTTTGTCTCAGAGCGTCAGATGAAACACAATAAAGCTGTCATGTGATCTTGCGCTCGGATAGTAAATCAAGGGAGCAAATAGTAAATCGAGGGAACGAAATAGTAAATCGAGGGAGCGAATTTGTAAATCGAGGGAACAAAATAGTAAATCGAGGGAACGAATTTGTAAATCGAGGGAACGAAATAGTAAATCGAGGGAGCGAATTTGTAAATCGAGGGAACGAAATAGTAAATCGAGGGAACTAAATAGTTAATCGAGGGAACGAAATAGTAAATCAAGGGAACAAAATAGTAAACTGTGCACATGACTTAGTAAATCGAGGGAACGAAATAGTAAATTGTGCACATGACTTAGTAAATCGAGGGAACGAAATAGTAAATCGAGGGAACGAAATATTAAACTGTGCACATGACTTAGTAAATCGAGGGAACGAAATAGTAAATCGAGGGAACGAAATTGTAAATCGAGGGAACAAAATAGTAAATCGAGGTAACGAAATATTAAACTGTGCACATGACTTAGTAAATCGAGGGAACGAAATAGTAAATCGAGGGAACGAATTTGTAAATCGAGGGAACAAAATAGTAAATCGAGGGAACGAATTTGTAAATCGAGGGAACAAAATAGTAAATCGAGGGAACGAAATATTAAACTGTGCACATGACTTAGTAAATCGAGGGAACGAATTTGTAAATCGAGGGAACGAATTTGTAAATCGAGGGAACGAAATAGTAAATCGAGGGAACGAAATAGTAAATCGTGCATATGATTAAGTAAATTGAGGGAATATGCACACACACTCTCACACACACACATAAATGATTATATAATTTATTTAATTAATAATCATCAGATGATCTCCCCACATTCATTTTACTGTATGGCAGCTAATGACTCATTTGTGTCTGTTTTGGAGAAACATCTGAGAACTTTATTTCAGTGTAACTGAATACTTATTTAAATTAAATGATGAATATTCATCAGACAGTTTGCAGTTTAGTTGCTTAAGAGGCTTTATTCAAATGCAATTTGTTTATTTCTCTTTGGCAGTATGTGTTTGTGTCTCTTCTGTCGCGGGACAGTGTGTATGACGTGCTGAGAAGAATCTGCACACACTTACAGGTGCATTAATGTTTTATTGTATTATAATAACATAGCATGTTAGCAAATGTAAAGAAATACAGAAACATGATTTACTGTGTTTGATCGTCAGGTGAACGGTAAGAAGAGTTTAAGTCTGAAGCAGTTCCTGGAGGAACCCGGGTCTCTGTCGACGGTATGAGAAACACGCAGTGATGTTCTCTGTTGTCTGAAGAGCTGTTATCTGATATGAGACTCATTTTGTTCAGGACGAGTTTCCAGTGAGCACAGACTTCACGCCGGTGTTGACATGGCGCAGGAAACCGTCTGCACCGTCCGTATCTTCATCACTGCCGGACCTGCTGGGAAACTCGACGAGCAGCTTGAGCGCAGGAGACGCGCCGTACATCGCAGAGACTCCGCTGGAGGGTACGACACGCACAAACCTTCATATGTGACATGCATAATGATATACGTGTTCATTACATGTTTATATATATATATTAGCATAAATTAATATGTATGTAATAATTTAAATAATTAATTATAAATTATTTTATATATATTATAAAATAAATACATTAAAAATTATAATATTAATATAATTATTAAATAATGTGTGTGTGTGTGTGTGTGTGTATATATATATATATATATATATA
>RJVU01072345.1:3393328-3408144 GCA_003731715.1 Anabarilius grahami
TTTCAGTTTTTCTTTTTTAATAAATCTGCAAAAATGTCAACAATTCTGTGTTTTTCTGTCAATATGGGGTGCTGTGTGTACATTAATGAGGAAAAAAATGAACTTAAATGATTTTAGCAAATGGCTGCAATATAACAAAGAGTGAAAAATTTAAGGGGGTCTGAATACTTTCCGTACCCACTGTGTATATATATAAGGGTCAATGATGTGACGGGTCATTTTTTTTTGTCCAAAGGCCTTAATAATAATAAAAAACAAAGATATGGCATCCAAAGTATGTACAACTAGATCCCTTTTATTAAATCCAAAAGGTTTTAATTATATTTTGCTACATATAAAGTTATTTTAAAGACTTTGAAGTGTCAAAAGGTCATTCGGTTTAACCATCCAACCATTCATTTGTGATTAAAATATCTTAAAATGTAATAAATGTATATATTTTTTATTCTGGCATGATTTTATAACATCATATATCAACATAGTGCAAAATGGGATTAAAATTATGTGTAGAAGTCGTTGCTTTGTTATGAGAAAAAATGTCTGGAAAAGTGAATTTCATTGATGTCATTCGGAGTAACCAATATAAAGGGACCATTTTGGATCAAGTCATGCGGTCAGTATCATGTGACAGGATGTGACATCATTCAGACACCTGCAAAGGACCACATGGTTGTGAAGCAAAGTAACTAAATTTGAAAAATTCATGTTTTCATTTCATCATACGCATGTCCTGAAACATCAGGTCATTCGGTGCAACCGCTATAAAACATGGAAAATGTTGTAAAACTTGAACTAAATATAAAATGTTTGATTGTCCTTTTAGATATCAGCCTGTTAGCATTGTTGGAAAATATCGTCATTCGGTGCAACCAAAAGTGTCATTCAGTGAAACCGAAATTTTGGTTAAACCAAATTACTTTTTTGTTAACAAATTTTGTAAAAAGATTACAAAAGCAGTGTTAAATGAATAAAAAAATTATATATATATACTTTATTGATGGATGCAAGAAATATTATTTAATAGTGGACAACAAGTAACTCTTAAATGATAATTTTGACTGGTCTGTTCTTTCTCAAACTTATTTGTGCACCGTTCATGTCAGGTTATATCAGACACATTCATCTACAGACTCTGTTTAATGTTAAACATTTAAAAAGACAGACGCAGCGCGCTTATAATAAACAGAACGCTTTTGTTCTTTGGTGTGGACGCTAAATAGTTATTGTTATAGTTATCGTTCTTGGTGTGAACGGGATTTTATATAAGTGGGAATCTGCTGCACCTTCATGGCCAGCAGTGACACACCTGGTTCCTCGAGGCCTTAAACTGACATCTGAGGTGAGCAATTCCTGGAATGTTTCATCCGACCCCTCGAAGGGTCACGGCGAGCCAGATTTGACACTAAACGCTCATTCTGAAGGGAGTTTCGCCTCAATTACTCAATGATTCTGCTTTTGTGTCTCACAGAAGAAAGAGAGCCATGGGTTTGGATGGAAAAGAGGGAAAGTAAATGATATTCGGAGGCGTGACAGATTCAGATCTACTCTGCAGTCTGAGTGTGTTTAATACAGTGACATAAGCCTCTGAAAACAGCTTCATTTGAGTCTGTTATTCGCATACGGAGGGTTTTGTTAAAGCATGCTTCAGTAAAACCGTCTTTTATGGGTCTTTTGCGGTCCTAGCTGAGAGACTCAAAGGACATCAGGGGCGAAAAATAACACGGCAGTGAATTTGTGGTCAATGAGAACAGCATTTCTCGCCCGAGATGGTTTAAAACAGGCTTCATTAAACCAACATAACCAGCCAAACACACAATATATAGGTTACTTTTAAAACATAAAATGAGGCAGTCGAGAGAGTGTTTCAAACATTTGGAGCCATAAGTGTAAGACTTTACTTAAAACCTTTATGCATAATGCATTATAAAAGTATTTTAATACATAAATTATGCAGCTTATAATGCATTGTATGATCTCATGAATATTTATAACCGCAGTTAAAATGCTTATGTTACGCCTTTAGAAAGTATATACATTAAAACACACAACAAACAACCAGTTTCAGATGTAACAAGGAATCTGCAAATATTATACTGCATTTTAACTTTGCTTAGTTGTTTATGAAAAGATATAATGCATTATAACGCACATTATGAATATCTTTATAGTTCATTATACATAAAGACTTTTTAGTAAGTGTTACTGATAAATAATCAATATTTTTGGTTTGTTTTTCCTGGTAAGAAAGATTCCAGATTTCCCAGATATGACATCAAAAGTCGAAATTATGACATACTAAGTTATAATTATGACATAAAATCATAATTATAATATAAAAAAGTCAAACTAATGACATTAACATCATAATTATGACTTAGTATGATAGTATGAGATGAAAATCTAAATTATGACTTTTTTATGCTGTAATTATGATTTAGTATGTCATAATTTGGACTTTTTACTGTATGTCATAATTATGACTTCATCTCAACATGACTTAGTATGTCATAATTTCGACTTGTCATCGTACAAATAAGACTTTATATGTCATAATTTTGACATTTTATGTCATAATTAAGAGTTAGTATGTCATAATTTTGACTTCATCTCATAAATATGACTTAGTATGTGATAATTTCAACTTTTTGTCATAATTATGACTTAGTTTTTCATAATTTAGACTTTTTAATGTCATAATTATGATTTTTCATTCCAAAAATATGACTTAGTATGTCATAAATGTGACTTTTTGTCATAATTTCGACTTTTTATACCATGATTTACGTGTGATTTTTTTTCTTATGTGGCAGAAATGTTCTTGCATAGTCCAAAACTTTTAGTCAAACACCAAAACACTGACTGAAGTCCGTAAAGGGAAAAAGTAATTTCCGCATGGATGAATAAATCCCGCTCATACTTTCCTGAAGAGCACGTGCACTGAAAGACAGTCACCTTGTCACCATCTGTCCTCTCTGTCGGAATGGACTTGGCAAGTCCTGGATCCACCCTGCCAGGAAGACGGACACATGTGGATTCCAGAAGAGAGCATTCTTAAAGGGACAGTTCACCACAAAATGAATCTTCTGGCATCATTTACTCACCCTCATGTAATTCAAAGCTGTGGAAGCCCTTTTCTGTCACAAAAGAAAAAAAGTCATGCTTTTGTACATCATAATTATGACAAAAAAAGTAGAAATTATGACATACCAAGTCATATGATTAAAAAGTCAGAATTATGACCTAAATAGTTATAATTGACATGTAAAGTCAAAATTTTGAACTTTTTAATCTCATAGATATGACTTAGTATCTCATAATTTTGGCTATTATAAGACTCATAATTTCAACTTTTTGTCATAATTTAGATTTTTATTTTCAAAATTTACTTAGTATGTCATAATTTCAACTTTTTATCTCATAATTTTGACTTTTTATTTCAAAATTACAACTTAGTGCAATAATTTTGACTTTTTATCCCATAATTTTGACTTTTATGTCATAATTTGGACTCCTATGTCATAATTTCAATATTTTATCTCAGAATTTTGACTTTTTTGTCATAATTTTCTTTCTATATCATAATTTTAGCTTTTTATCACATAATTTTGACTCTCAAAATGAAGACTGTCATAATTCAAACTTTTTGTCATAATTTTTATTTTTATTTTCAAAATTATGATGTCATAATTTCAACTTTTTATCTAATAATTTTGACTTTTTATATCATAATTTGGACTTTTATGTCATAATTTAAATATTTTATCTAATAATTTAGACTTTTTGTCATAATTTTGACTATTTACCTCATAATTTTGACTATTAATCCCAAAATTAAGACTTTTTATTTCAACATTTTGTCATAATTTTGTTTTTTATTTTCAAAATTATGACTTAGAATTTCAACTTTTCATCTCATAATTTCAATATTTTATCTCATAATTTTGACTTTTTGTCATAATTTAGATTTTTATTTTCAAAATTATGACTTGGTATGTCATAATTTCAACTTTTTATCTCGTTGTTTTTCCTGTTTATCTCCAAATTTAGACTTTTTGTCATAATTATGACTTAGTATGTGATAATTATGTCATAATTATGATTGACCAGAGCCTGATTATGTTTCCTTATGTTGCAGCAATGGGTTTCCATACAAACCCTGTGGAACTGACTCAAATTTACGGTAAGTCATAATTATTTGATAATTTCTCTCTGTTAATGCTGTCAAATCTATCAAGTATATTATGAAGCTTATAGCAGTATAAATTAAAATCCCCTTCAAACGTAAAACAGAAGCTCTGAGATTCTTCTAAACATCTCCTTTTGTGTTTCATAGAAGAAAGAAACATAAGTGTGAATGAATGATGGCAGAATGATCGTTTTTAGGCGAATTGTTCCTTTAACTGGATTCTGCTGGCCGTGATCCAGTCGACCCTGCAGGATTGGAGTAAATCTCCTCCACCTTTCTAACACAAACACTGTTTATTTTACTAAGGTGGATCCAGAGAAAAGATGCCCCAAGTGTTCTCACACAAAACACAGAGATCAGATTCTCTGCGGACTGATATTTCACAACCACCGCAGCTCTGGAGCTTTTTAATAATATAAATAGTTAATATTGCTGTGAGTTTGTGGAAAAGAAGTGTATGTGGAAAAGCCAGAACTTCAGTTTGTGTTTACTGATTTGTTCCACAATAACACTGTTATATTGACAGGTTAATGAAAACAACATAAAGGCTGTGCAATATTAAATAAAATGCATTTATGGTAAGATTGTTCTGAGTGGTTTTTTATTATGTAACACTACTGAAAACTTGTTTTACTTGATCTATCTTACTCATAAAGTCTAGACGTATTCATTTGGCTTTTTAAACTGTGAAATGTGTCATTCTTTCATTCTCCTATGAGTTTATTCTCTAAGGAAGCACTTCTGTTTTTATTACAGATTCTTTAGACTTAAAATAGAACCGAGATTCTTTCACTTGCTAAATTCTTGCAAATGTCGTGTAGTAACTCTCCCCAGTGAATATTAGCTTAATGTTTTGTGTCTCTTTCTCCTGATAAGACTTTAGTGTGATTTAACATCAGCTGTGGAAATAAAGAGCAGCTAATCCCAGCGTCTCTGTCGAGTAACTGTTTAATGAGCTCCAGTATTGACTGAGGCCATAAAATGATAGGCAGCACATATATTTTCTGTGAACTTTGCAGTGTTTTCACTGGCAGACGAATGTCTTTGTGAGGTAACAAATTCTCCGTGTTGAGTTTTTTCATGGAGAAGACGGAACGGAACGCAGCGGTGAGGTAATATATAGGGTGGATGACAGGTAAAGACTTTTATTAACATAGTGATTTGATACAGGGCAAAGATTAGAGCGCTCACCGTAAAAAACATCTGCTTTCTATAAAGTCCTTCAGTGAACCTATAGAATCCAGAGTGGAGCGTGATTCTGTTAAAAACACATTATCCTTATCACAGAATCACTAGTTCAGAAACAGTGCTACTTCTTTTCACATTATATATATAGTATCTTAACTTTCAATTTTTAAAAAAATGTTCTATAAATGTTTTTTCTAGGTTATGCGAATGTTAAGGAATGTTCCATTTTATCATTCTTCAAACATTACTGGAATGTTACTTTTGAATGTTCTCTGATACGGAGTGCCACACATGACATGCTAGGAAAAAAAGTAAA
The DNA here is from genome assembly GCA_003731715.1 of Anabarilius grahami. Taxonomy (NCBI): domain Eukaryota; kingdom Metazoa; phylum Chordata; class Actinopteri; order Cypriniformes; family Xenocyprididae; genus Anabarilius; species Anabarilius grahami. Next base: position 3,399,019 of record RJVU01072345.1, read on the forward strand.
TTGTGTGCACGATTTATTAATTCCTTCCCTCGATTTGCTAAATTGTGTGATTTACTTTTTCGTTCCCTCGATTTGCTAAATTGTGTGATTTACTTTTTCGTTCCCTCGATTTGCTAAATTGTAAATTATGCGATTTACTATTTCGTTCCCTCGATTTGCTAAATTGCAAAATAGTAAATTGTGTGTGCGATTTACTATTTTGTTCCCTCGATTTGCTAAATCGTGTGTGCGATTTACTGTTTTGTTCCCTCGATTTGCTAAATTGTGTGCGCGATTTATTATTTCGTTCCCTCGATTTGCTAAATCGTGTGTGCGATTTACTATTTCGTTCCCTCGATTTGCTAAATTGTGTGATTTACTTTTTCGTTCCCTCGATTTGCTAAATTGTGTGTGCGATTTACTATTTTGTTCCCTCGATTTGCTAAATTGTGTGTGCGATTTACTATTTTGTTCCCTCGATTTGCTAAATTGTGTGCGCGATGTAATATTTTGCACCCTCGATTTGCTAAATTGTGTGCGCGATGTACTATTTTGTTCCCTCGATTTGCTAAATTGTGTGTGCGATTTACTATTTTGCACCCTCGATTTGCTAAATTGTGTGCGCGATGTACTATTTTGCACCCTCGATTTGCTAAATTGTGTGCGCGATATACTATTTTGCACCCTCGATTTGCTAAATTGTGTGCGCGATTTACTATTTTGTTCCCTCGATTTGCTAAATTGTGTGCCTGATTTACTGTTTTGCACCCTCAATTTGCTAAATCGTGTGCGCGATATACTATTTTGCACCCTCGATTTGCTAAATCGTGTATGTGATTTACAATTTTGTTCCCTCGATTTGCTAAATTGTGTGCGCGTGATTTACTATTTTGTTCCCTCGATTTGCTAAATTGTGTGTGCGTGATTTACTATTTTGTTCCCTCGATTTGCTAAATTGTGTGTGCGTGATTTACTATTTTGCACCCTCGATTTGCTAAATCGTGTATGTGATTTACAATTTTTTTGCCCCTCAAATTGATAAAAAGTAACATTTAAAAAATGTTAGATAAACGTCCAACTTTTGAATGTTACATTTGAATGTTCTCTGAACATTCTAAAACAAGTAGTAACATTTAAAAAAAATGTAAATGAATGTCCAACTAAAACTTATCAGAAAAACGTTCCATGTACAATGTATAAATAATGTTTTTGTGCTATCTTTTTGAGAACATTATTAAAGACCAGATAACCTTGTTCTATAAACGTTACTGGAAGAAACTTTGAGAACATGAGCTCAAGTTCTGAGAACGTTCCCTGTTAGCTGGGTGGTGAATCAAAAGAAAGAAGAAAGAAAAGAAATCATATTCAATACAAAATAGTATATTTGTAAGTATATATAATGATGTCATTTGTTGTTGCACTGACATTGTGTCAGACAGAATCATTCACATTTCTTCGTGAGAACTTCAGGATTGTCTTTGTGTTTCGTTTTATGGCCTTTGGGCCGTTGTGATATTTTGTAATCCAGTTCATCCCATTCAGTTAGTCAGAGGAAATTTGCATTATTCACTGTCTAGGTTTCACAAACAGGTGTCAGTTCTTCTCTGTCACAATTCAGTGTCAGAATCACACTGTTAGTTTCACTTTGAGATGATGGTGAGTCAGTGAAAATCCAGTCAGTCATTCGGAGTGGACTGAAGCGGGATCACACGTCACGAGCGTCATTCTCTGAGGAACAGCTCAGCTCTTGTTCACACCTTGTACTGACTAAAGCTGTGAGATGTTCTAGCTGTCAGTTTCTGTAGAGACTTTCATCACGAGGACAGTCACGTTGATTTGAACAGAATTAGATGTAAGGCCAAATTCCCATTCTTAATTAACATTATTTCAACACATGTAATATAGTAAATGTTGTTAAACACTTCTCTGCTTTAGTGTGTGGTGTGGGTTTGTCGTTCTCTGCAGTGTTTTATTGTATCCATAAAGTCTAATGTGGCCGCAGTGCTGAAATATCCCAACACAGCATGGAACGTGCTTATAACATGGAAAATATCACCAGGCCCAGATGACCAGCGCCAGGGAATCTCTGTCGGCCTTGTTTGGGATTCTTTCACTTTTCCTTGTTTTATTAGTTATTATTTGACAGGTTTCTGTGGAATTTTATTTTTAAGAGCATGAATCAAATGAATCATGTTGCTGTTTGGGCATAAACAACATCTGCAAAGTTACGACGCTCAAAGTTCAATGCAAAGGGAGATATTTTCTTTCACAGAAATCACTTTTTAAGGACTACAACAAGCTTCTTCTTGGGTTTGTGACATCACAAACCCTAACATTTACATAAACCCCGCCCCCGAGAACACGTAACAAAGGGGGTGTGGCCATGTTGGGCTGCTTTAGAGAAGAGGAAGAGTTGTTTTTGCAAATGCCGTCATTTTACTCCGGACTGCTTCACAAACGAGGGTCAATTCAACACAAAAGATGAACATGACGGCACATGCTAGTGGATGAGTTGAATCAACTCCACAGCAACTACATCAATTTATCCACTAACCATTCAGAAACGTCTAAAAGTTGTAACTTCTTCCTGAGTCTCTCCATCAGTGTCGACTCCGGTTTGAACAATGTAAGGCTGAACACCGTTACTGACAATCCTCATTTTGGCTGCGTGAGATTCTCCTCCTTTGTTGTTGTTGAGCTGTTAAAGCTCCGCCCTCTTCTGGAAAGCGGAGCTCATTTGCATTTAAAGGGACACACACAAAAACGGCGTGTTTTTGCTCACACCCAAATAGGGGCAAATTTGACAAGCTATAATGAAATATCATTTCAAATCACTTCTGCTTTCTAAATGTGTGGGGTTTTCTATAGCAACACAAAAGGGAATTAAAATAACAGAGAGGCATTGAGGAACATTACACTCTTTGGTCTGTCCAGATAAAATACAGTTGTGTTGTTTTGCTCCGTCATGGTCGGCCCCCCATAAACTCTGACCCGTCTCCCAATCGTCCATCTGGTTTCTTTAAAACACTCCAAGCTAATGACGGTTCTCCTAGAGATCCTGTCAGTTCGGACCCCGTCGACCATCTGATTGCACGGCAGGGGCCTCACTTTGGGTCCTGGAATTCAGACTCCTCGGGGCCACGGGGGGCCTCGTCTAACAAACATGTCTGACTGCCCGTCACGTCCACGGGGGTCCGGCCACTGTATGGAACACATGTGAGATAGAATGATAGATAGATAGATAGAATGATAGATAGATAGATGGATAGATAGATAGATAGATAGATAGATGGATAGATAGATAGAATGATAGATAGATAGAATGATAGATAGATAGATAGATAGATAGATAGATAGATATCATCAAAAACACATCATCATTATCTGACAGAGTTAATACTCTACCACTCGCGCGCGCCCCCGCCCCACACCTCGCGTTCACGTCACCGCACAGTGATTATCTGTCACGGGAACGCGCTTCCATGACCGCGCGCGCATCTACCCAGCGCGATCAAGTGACATTCATGACCGCGCGGCAGCGGAGCTCGGCGTCTCCACTCGCGTTAAACGACAACGGGAGCTTTCAAACGGATTTACAAGCAAAACGAGTGTTGATTGAGGCGTGCGTTCACTGACAGAGCCGGAGCGGGGGAATGCAGGAACGCGGACGCGAGCGTCAGTAGAGAGAAAACGCTCAGGTAAGACGCGAAACGCGTTTGACGCAGAAATGTGGTTCGTCTCGATTCGATTCTGGATGTGTTTTCATGTCCTGGTCGAGATTGTTGGGGTTGTCTTTGTTTAGTTGGGTTTGTGAATCTCTGGTTGAGTCTGCGTTCATATGAACGATGCAATCATACAGCAATAAACATGACACTTATGAATGAGTGCTTCCTCAAATAATGATGTTTCATATATTCACTGCATATGAATATGAATGCCAGTCAATATAAATGCAGTAGACATACTCAATAAGATCAAAACCTTGTGAGCTGACTACATAGACAGGATTCTGGCAATCAATTAGTGTCAAAATCTAGTGTTCTGTGTTCCAATACAGTATCTATGGGCCTTATACTTGTAAAATCTAGTGCTCTTTCTACATAGACAGCTTTTTTGGCATCATAGGGAGCTGTCTGGATCAGTCAATCCTAGTGCAGTAATACAGGAGATGTGAACATGAAAGACGATTAGATTAATGCATGTCATTGTCTTTTACATGCAACTAAATATATGCATTGATGTCAGTCTACTAGACACACTCAATAAGCTGCCTGTCTCAAAACCAAGTGTGCTGCCTATGCAGACATCATTTCTGCTACGCATAGTATTAAAATCTTGTGATCTGTGATATAGACATCGTTTTTGCTCCTCATAATATCAAAATCTAGTGTGCTGTTTAGCTACGCAGCATTTATGAGCAGTATACTCTTAAAATCTAGTAAGCAGTCTACATAGACCGCATTTGAGGTGCCTGGATAGTGAACTTCCTAGCTAGACATCATTCTGAGCATCATATTCTCAAAAACCAAGTAAGCTGCCTATCTAGATGACATTTTTTGGACATCATGGTATCAGAATCTAGTGAGCTTTCTATCTAGACAGCATTTTACAACCCCATAGTTCAAAATCTAGTGTGCTGTTTAGCTAGGCATCATTTATGGGCATTATACTCTTAATATCTAGTGAGCAGTCTACAAAGAGTCTGTCTCAAAACCTACTGTAGTGAGCTGCCTACCTAGACTGCCTAGATATGGATCAAAATCTAGTGTGCTGTTTACCTAGACAGCATTTATGGGCATTATACTCTTAAAATCTAGTGAGCAGTCTACATAGTCAGCATTTTAGGGCATAATAGAAAGCTGCCTGGATAGTTAGTTTCCTAGCTAGATGGCATTCTGAGAATCATAGTCTCAAAACCTAGTAAGCTGCCTATCTAGATGCCATTTTACCTCTAGTGGACTGTTTATCTAGACAGCATTTATGTCCATTAAAATCTAGTGTGCTTTCTATCATTGTTGGGCATCATAGGCAGCCTGAAAACATAGTGTGCTGCCTACCTAGACAGCATTATGGGCATCAAAGTCTCAAAAACCTAGTAATCTGACTATCTAGACATCATTATTGGACCTCATAGTATCAAAATCTAGTGTGCTGTTTAGCTAGGCAGCATTTGTGAGCAGTATACCCTTAAAATCTAGTGAGCTTTCTATCTAGACAGCATTTTGTTCATTGTAGTCTCAACCTAGTAAGCTGCCTATCTAGATGTCATTTTTGGACCTCTAGTAGACTGTTTACCTAGACAGCATTTATGGCCATTAAAATCTAGTGTGCTTTCTACCATTGTTGGGCATCATGGCCTGAAAACATAGTGTGCTGCCTACTTAGACAGCATTTTGTTCATCGTAGTCTCAAAACTTAGTAAGTTGCCTATCTAGACATCATTACTGGACCTCATAGTATCAAAATCTAGTGTGCTGTTTAGCTAGAAAGCATCTATGGGCATTATACCCTTAAAATGTAGTGTGCAGTCTACATAGAGAGCATTTTAGGGCATCATGGAAAGCTGCCTGGATAGTGAACTTCCTAACTAGACAGCATTCTGAGCATAGAGTCCGTTTTGGGTATCATAGCCTCAAAACCTAAGCCTACCTAGACTGCCTATATCAAAATCTAGTGAGCAGTCTACATGGACAGCATTTTAGGGCATCACAGAAAGTTGCCTGGAAAGTTAGCTTCCTAACTAGACAGCATTCTGAGCATCATAGTCTCAGAACCTAGTAAGCTGCCTATCTAGACATTATTTTAAAACCCCTTAGTTCAAAATCTAGTGTGCTGTTTATCTAGACAGCATTTATGGGCATTATACTTGTAAAATCTAGTGAGCAGTCTGCAGAGACAGCATTTTAGGGCATAATAGAAAGCTGCCTGGATAGTTAGTTTCCTAGCTAGACAGCATTCTGAGCATCATAGTCTCAAACCTAGTAAGCCCCCTATCTAGACATCATTTTAAAAACCCCATAGTTCAAAATCTAGTGTGCTGTTTAGCTAGGCATCATTTATGGGCATGATACCCTTAAAACCTAGTGAGCAGTCTACATAGAGTCTGTCTCAAAACCTACTGTAGTGAGCTGCCTACCTAGACTACCTAGATTTGTATCAAAATCTAGTGTGCTGTTTACCTAGACAGCATTTATGAGCATTATACTCCTAAAATCTAGTGCGCAGTCTACATAGACTGCATTTTAGAAAGCTGCCTGGATAGTGAGCATCCTAGCTAGACAGCATTCTGAGTGTCATAATCTCAAAACCTAGTGGGCTACCTGTCTAGACATCATTTTTGGACCTCTCTAGTGGATTATTTATCTAGACAGCATTTATGGCCATTGTTGGGCATCATCTCCTGATAACATAGTGTGCTGCCTACTTAGACAGCAGTATGGGTATCATAGAGAGTTGTTCATAAATGATTTTTGGTCATTAAATGCTGACTATGTAGACAACATCTCCAGATCTTGCTGGCTCAGCACTGACACATTTGCTCGTTGGTTTCTGTGGACGCGAGAGGGTTTCAGATCATGTCGACTAACTAGACGTAATTTTGACGATTTGCCGTTGTTGCGCGCCTGACGCTCGGGTAAACACGAATATAATCCATTTTTATTGAGTTAAAGATCTTTCGGAGCCGAAGCGATGGGGGTGTCGAGCTGTGAGCTCTTCATAATTCAAATCCATTAAAGCCGATATGGATTATTCCGTTTCATAACGCCGGCTATGAATAGTGTCCTGGTTGTAAGGGGTTTTATTGCCTTGAGTTTCACTGGAAATGCAAAGCATCATGGGGAGCTGGTAGTGGCGTGAGGCTCTAGTAGAACCGGTTTCTGTGTCAGTTTAGTGTGGGGTTAGTGACGGTTGACAATTGGAGAAGTATATGAGTGTTCACTTCCAGTTCCAGTGTTGATTTGAATGATTGGAATATGAATTCAGTGCCTCGCCTCGAATGAACCAATGGCTTCTCCTGCAGTGCTTCATGTGAGATCTTCAGTTATTCGTGTGTTAATTCATTAAAGGTTTGGGCCGCTGGCCTTGCAGCTGGTTTGCACACGCTCACATTCCAGCAGGGGTGTTTTGGAGGCTGTTTGTGGGAATATGAGTCTCGTCTCATCACGGTCTACAGTGGAGCGTCTGAGCTTCTCTCCTGCACCTGAGCCTCGTGTGTTCAGGTCTTCTGCTCGTATCGACACTGACGCTGGGCTTTGATTCGCTCTCGGCAGGATGAAATGATGCAACAAGCTAGAAACCTCAGATTACAGTCCTCACACTTCTGCACGCCTGCAGTACAGACAGGGTGTGTTGAGGATCATGGGAGTATAAATTATAGGGGGAGATGGTAAAATCTTGTATGAGTGAATTTATATTAAGTTAATGGTGTATATATAAATATATATTACATAATCATGTAGTAATGGCTGTTATTAGATGACCTGGTTCACAAATGAAAGATACTTTGTTTCGTTATTTGGTTGAATTTAATGGAAACATGTTCAGGCCACCTTTCATATTTCTTATTTCTTATTTATAATTTTTTTTGTGTATTTATTTATTTGTGTATTTACTTATTTGAGTATTTATTTATTTATTTGTGTATTTATTCATTTATAAGTGTATTTATTTATTTGCATATTTAATTATTTGTGTATTTATTTATTTGTGTATTTGTGTATTTACTTATTTGAGTATTTATTTATTTATGCATTTAATTTATTTGTGTATTTATTAATTTATTTGTGTATTTATTTATTTGTGCATTCATTTATTAATTTATTTGTGTATTTATTAATTTATTTTGTATGTATTTATAAATTTGTGTATTTTATTTGTGTATTTACTTATTTATTTGTGTGCATTNTTTAATTTATTTGTGCATTTATTTATTATTAATTTATTTTGTATGTATTTATAAATTTGTGTATTTTATTTGTGTATTTGTTTATTTATTTGTGTGCATTTATTTATTTGTGCATTTATTTTGTTTGTTTCTGTATTTTATTTGTTTATTTTTTATTTGTTTGTACTTATTTATTTGTATATTTGTTTGTGTATTTAATTATTTATACATATATTTATTTTTCTGTTTTTGTGTATTTATTTATTTTAATTATTATTATTTTTTTTTTATGTGTGTATTTATTTATTATCAGAATTATTTATCAGAATTATTTTAGCATGAAAAAAATGAGCCCTCTTTTTTGCATGACATTTAACCTTCAAATTCTCATATATACGTATATATATTTTTTAGATTTTTATTTTTTTTTTGTTGGTATTTTCAGATGAAATGTGATTCAAGTTGTAACACGTATTCAAGACCAACTCAAGCACAATGAATATAAACTCCACACTGTCAATGAAAGACTCTCTACACTACGATGAAACTGATCAAATTAACCCGAGCTCCTCATTCATCTCCTCATTAAGCGTTATTATTTGATTTAAAGCTGAAACAGCTGCTCTGATTGGCTGGAGCGCGTCTGGATGAGTGTGTGTTTAATGGTATTTGGGTCAGCAGTGTGTTACTGTGATCATGTCCTTGTGCTGAAGGATTGACAGTTAAAGTAGCTCACGACAGTGTTAGAAGATAAACACTCGGACCTTTAAACAGCTTGCGGAGAGTTCGCTAGGCAAATACGACGCTCTAAATTAGTAACGTGTCATTGGGGTTTCTGATCCCACCAGTCATTTCCTCATGGGAAGCTCTTGAACTGGCTCCATAAGCAGGCCTGTGCTGAACCTGTCAGCTGTTTTACACCTACATAGACAGCATTTTCAGGCATCGTATATAGGCATTTTTGGGATGCTGTCTTAGCAGGTAGCTCCCTATGTAGGCAGCAGAAGTCTGTCTCTCTCCTCTGATTACTGGGTGGGGCCGTTTTCTGTCTCTGACTCCGGACGGTCACTGCGACGTCTTTCATTAACCTTGAATCGCTTGGCTGCTTGAATCCGACCCAGTTTCCTTAAAGCCGAATGAAATATGCTCAGATGTAGAATTTAATGTGGAAAAATATACTGAATTATAATTTTTTGCGTTCTTTGTTAATCACTGAATAACAATACAAGCAAATTCATTTTTTTAAAGTGACTGCCAAACAA
>RJVU01072345.1:3436391-3448899 GCA_003731715.1 Anabarilius grahami
TTTATTTTAATATTTAAGATTATTTATTTATATATTATTTAATATTGTTTAATATTTATTTTATTTTATTTTATTTTATTTTATTTTATTTTAGTTTACTCTACTCTACTCTACTCTACTCTACTCTACTCTACTCTACTCTGAAAAACTAATACTGTTTTTCCAGCTAATACTGATATCTACAGAGCGTGTTATAAAATACAATTTAATGAGCACAAATGAGACATTTACCCTTATTTTGCACAATATATTTACTCCATTTTTGAAAACACAAGAATGTGCATTATTCATTATGAAGTCTGACATGGTTATGAGCTTTTAAAATGGCCGAGTATCATCCGATCATGAGTCTCTATCACTAATACTGTAAATCTGCATCAACCTAAAGCTAAAAAAAGGTGCATGTGTTTTTATTTCATGTACATGTGGTTTATCAGTGACTGGTCTGGACTGTGGAGCGTGATGTGTGTGTGTGTGTGTTCGGGTCTCTCTTGTGCTGTAAACCAGATCATCATAAGATAAACACATTTCACACAGTTGTTCTGGCCCGTCATTGTCCGGTTATTTAGTGCTGGCGTTCACAGACTGCAGCTCTGCTGGGTTTCGTTGTTTGTCTCGGTGGATGGATGATGTTGCCAATCCAGATAACAAATGTATGCTCTTAAAATGTTTTCCAAAAATGTCATGCTGCAAAAATTTGTAATTGTTTTAGTTTTAGTTAACAACACCGGACAGTAAGTTCCTCCAGAATCACTGACGGTTTTTGTCTCTCCGCAGGTGGAATGTCGTGAATCCAGCGCGGGACTCTTGTGTTGGCGGTGCGTCTCGTGCTGATGGGAGCTGCTGCACCATCATGAGTTGCCATGACGCCGGAGGGCGTCGCCGTTACGAGGACTCGGAGTTCACGTTGCGCGTGTATCCCGGAGTGCTGTCCGAGGGCACCATCTACTGCCCCGTCACTGCGCGAAAGGTCACGTCGGCTGCGGAGGTCATCGAGCAGCTCATCGAGCGGCTGCAGCTGGACCGGTCGCGGCTCTACGTGCTCGCCGAGGTCAAGGAGTTCGGAGGGGAGGAATGGATCCTGAATCCGTGCGACTGTCCTGTGCAGCGCATGATGCTGTGGCCACGCATGGCACTGGAGAACCGGCTCGGCGGAGAGGATTACCGCTTCCTCCTGCGGGAGAAGAACCTGGACGGATCCATCCACTACGGAAGCCTGCAGATGTGGTTGCGGGTGACGGAGGAGCGGAGACGGATGGTGGAGCGCGGTCTTCTCCCGCCGCCTCCCGCCGGACAGTACGTGGCCGACCTCTGCGCCCTCCCGGATCTAAACGAGCGGTCTCTGCTTGAGAACCTGCGCGGACGCTTTCGGCAGGAGAAGATTTACACCTACGTCGGCGGGATCCTGATCGTCGTCAATCCCTTCAAGTTCCTGCCCATTTACAACCCGAAATACGTCAAAATGTACGATAAGCATCAGCTGGGGAAGCTGGAGCCGCACATTTACGCGGTGGCGGATGCGGCGTATCACGCCATGCTCCAGAGGAAGAAGAACCAGTGCATCGTGATCTCTGGAGAGAGCGGATCAGGAAAGACCCAGAGCACCAACTTCCTGATCCATCACCTGACGGCGCTCAGCCAGAAGGGCTTCGCCAGCGGCGTGGAGCAGATCATACTCGGAGCCGGACCGGTTCTGGAGGTAAGGATGGACTTTAATCTTGATAGCGGATGATTTTGATCTGTGAATCCCCGTTCTACTGTCTGCTAATAGTGGATTGGGGTGGAATGAGTGAGGTGAAATGACAAGAATGTCTGGTACGCGATTGAGGTGTTTTGTTGTTGGATGTAAGAGTGAACTTAACAGTCTCCGTTTACTCCTCACATACAAGCCACTGAAGACGCAGTAGATTAGTTTTGTTTTTGAAGGGAATGCATCCCCATATACTTAAATTAATTGATGTCTGCGGAAATCATTCTACAAAGGGACAATACAAAACAGGTTTTGCTAAAAAGTTGTTACTCAAGGATAGATCAGTACCAACTGTTCGTGATCCAGCTTATAGTCTCTGGAGCGATACTGGTTTTGGCCATCATTCTGATGGGGTCTACTACAACAGGCTTGTACTAATAGTGGATAAAAGAAAGATGACAACATAACTGTAATTAAACTGAACTGTTCTGTCTCCATGCAGCATATATTCTCTGGCTCTGTAGGCATCATTGTCCGACTCCGGTTCGAACTGAACACTGCTACTGACAGTTTCTGACATTTTCAGTGCGTGAGATTGTCCTTTTTTGTTGTTGCCGGTATGCCGGAGCATGAGCTCTTAAGCTCCACCCTCTTCTTGAAAGGGGGGCGGGGAGCAGCTGCTCATTTGCATTTAAAGGGACACACAAAAACAGCTCGTTTTTGTGTGTCACCCCCAAAAAGTGGCAATTTTAACATGCTATAAAAATGATCTATGGGGTATTTTGGATCAGTACCAGCTGTTCATGACCCAGCTTACAGTCTCCAGAGCAATACTCTTTTTGGTCAGCATTCGGACGGGGTCCGCTATAACAGGCTTGTACTAATAGTGGATAAAAGCAAGACAACATAACTGTTCTATCTCCGTGCAGCATATATTCTCTGGCTCTGTAGGCTTTATTGTCCGACTCCAGTTCGAACTGATCACTGCTACTGACCGTTTCTGACATTTTCAGTGCTTGAGATTGTCCTGTTTTGTTGTTGGCGGTATGCTGGCGCTCTTATGCCCCGTCCTCTTCTTGAAAGGGGGGCCGGGAGCAGCTGCTCATTTGCATTTAAAGGGACACACACAAAAACGTCTCGTTTTTGCTGACCCCCAAAAAGTAGAAATTTTACCATGCTGTAAATAAATGATCTTTGGGGTATTTTGAGCTGAAACTTCACATACACACTCTGGGGAATTCAGAGACTAACATATTGTAAAAAGGGGCATAATAATTCCCCTTTAATTACTTTTCCATTTAAAAAAATAAAGTAAGGGATTACTTTTAAATTTTCTGTCATTTAAGTACAGTTACTTCTGATGTAATTGCATTAAATACTGTATAGACTATAGAACAATTATATATAAATAGTGGACTTAACATCACAATTTAATGTCTAATGTATGTATGTTTTTAATGTAACCTTCTCCCTTTAAATGCTTTGGTCAGTTCAAGAATAATTAATGCAATTTTATATTATTTATTTGAAAGAATTAAAAGAGCAGTTTCATGTCTGTCCTTGTCGAGGTTGATATGGGATTTAGAATGTAATTAATAAGTAATTCAATACTTTTTCAAGAGAGTAATTAGCACATTAATCTAATTATGCTGTTGAAGATGTAATTGACCGTTGCTATGTCTGACAAGCCGTGCCGCTCTCACACAGTGAAAAATACATTGCGGAGTAAAGAGGACATTGACAACGTATCGACAGACAAGACAGAGCAGGTTACTTTTGATATGAAACAAAGTCTCAAATTTAAAGAAATTGAAACAATAAATACCATTTTGTGGCTCTGTAATGTGTCATGACAGATCACTGTAGCGCCTCAGATCAAACGGCTCATGAACAGATCGTCTCTTCTTACTAGTTAATTTATATCATCAAATTAACATGAATGAACCATAGTTCAACCACAGAAAGACGTCAGTACTAATCATTTTTCAAGTTCAAGTCCACCAACATTAATCTACTAACTCCCCTGACTGCTTTGTCGGACAAAATGGCGTTATGATTGGTTGGATCGCCTGTCAATCAAACTCCCAGCGAAGGGTCAGTAATTAATTAACTAGTAATTATTTACTTTTTTAGATTAATTTACCCAACGCTGTTTTAATGACCTTGTTAGTTCAATTAAACCATCAAAATTAGGAAAATATTTGATCTTTTTTTAAATATTTTAAATATGAGGGAAGAACAAAACACTAAACTTGGTTAATGTATTTATCTGACAATATTTTACAAAATTAATACTACAGCTACAGGTTTTATTTTACCATGCAAAAAATGCAAAGAAAAACAAAAAAGCTCAGAGGAAGCAAACATTACAACATAATCAGGTATATACATACAGATATAATCCATATATATAGTTATTATTAAAATAAAATGAATAAAATGCATTAAAAATCTATTTCAAAATAGCAACTGTCATGTTGTTCACTAAATTAACACAAGGAAGAGTAAATTTATTTTCATTTATATGTACCAGTAAAACAGTACATAATAATTTATATTTTCCATAACATGTTAAAATATTAAACTGAAGTATTATGACCTGAAGTATTGCATTTTGAAAAAAGTAAATAAATTCAAATTCATTTGAATAAAAAAAACTGCATAAAAACATTTGCGAAATTTGCATTGTTTCCACATTTTTTTCCAGTGAAATTCTCAAACATGTTGTGAATATTCAATAAAGGTGCTACGTGCCTGAAAGTGTTTGTCCCGTCTTGGCTGATTTGCACAGAAACTGTATTACCCTGAAATTCAACTCGCCCCGGTGATCCATCAAACGTCTTGTTTTGGTTTTCTTCCCTTCTCTGGTGTCGTGGCTTCACTCTCTTCAGCCTGAGGGTGATAATGACACACTATCATCTGCCTCCCTCTGATTATGGCACTTTCTCACTGTGAAAACTGACACTTGCGCAGAATTCACTCCATATACTGTATCTAAACGCACAAACCCTGAGAATGAGCGTCACTGAACTAAACGCCACAGAGTTTGAATCTAAAGTCAGTGTTAGATTGGGCTGGACGTGTCTGAAAAGCCTCTCAACAGAGGGACATTCACAGTAAACCCGTCTGCCATTGTTTAGATGGACTGGTGTGTTTTCAGCAAAATGTTCCTCGCTCAAGTTTGCTTGTGCGAAACGCAGAAGTGTTTGTTGGATCCTTCTGTTTGCAAAGAGTAAAAATGACTCTGCGTCTGTGTTTATGGACCATGTCGCTTCCACCACGGAAATAGAAACATTCGCTCTTCGTTCAGTTATGACAACTATTTCTGCACACAGATGGGAACAGTTTTGTTTGTGTGTGTGTGTGTGTGTGAGTGTGTGTGATATTTTAACACACCAGACGGACGTTTAACTTGGATTCTTCTTGACTTGCCAATAGCGGACGGTATTTGTCAGACACGCATGTCGACAGTGACAATCTCAGATTTAACACAGATACGGTGTGTTTTGCTCACACACATTATATACATAACATTTACACTAACCTGTGTGGGTTTAGTGTTTATAATAAGCAAAAAATTACCATGGTAACTTGTTTTTGACAAAATGCCATAGTTACTGCAGCAAAAAGGCAAGCTTATTATCAGTGTTATTTTAGTTGTTGGTGTTAAACTAATATAGATATCGTTATCGTTCTTGGTGTGAACGCTAATATAGTTATCGTTATTGTTCTTGGTGTGAACGCTAATGTAGTTATTATCGTTCTTGGTGCGAACGCTAATATAGTTATCGTTATCGTTCTTGGTGCGAACGCTAATATAGTTATCGTTCTTGGTGCGAACGCTAATATAGTTATCGTTATCATTCTTGGTGTGAACGCTAATGTAGTTATCGTTATCGTTCTTGGTGTGAGCACTAATATAGTTATCGTTATTGTTCTTGGTGTGAACGCTAATATAGTTATCGTTCTTGGTGTGAACGCTAATATAGTTATCGTTATCGTTCTTGGTGTGAACGCTAATATAGTTATCGTTAATGTTATCGTTCTTGGTGTGAATGCTAATAGTTATAATTGGTGTGAACGCTAATATAGTTATCGTTATTGTTCTTGGTGCAAACGCTAATGTAGTTATTATCGTTGGTGCGAACGCTAATATAGTTATCGTTATCGTTCTTGGTGCGAACGCTAATATAGTTATCGTTATCGTTCTTGGTGCGAACGCTAATATAGTTATCGTTATCGTTCTTGGTGTGAACGCTAATATAGTTATCGTTATCCTTCTTGGTGTGAACGCTAATATAGTTATCGTTCTTGGTGTGAACGCTAATATAGTTATCGTTATCCTTCTTGGTGTGAACGCTAATATAGTTATCGTTCTTGGTGTGAACGCTATCGTTCTTGGTGCGAACGCTAATGTAGTTATCGTTATCGTTCTTTGTGCGAGCGCTAATGTAGTTATTGTTATCGTTCTTTGTGCGAACGCTAATATAGTTATCGTTCTTGGTGCGAACGCTAATATAGTTATCTTTATCATTCTTGGTGTGAACGCTAATGTAGTTATCGTTATCGTTCTTGGTGTGAACGTTAATGTAGTTATCGTTATTGTTCTTGGTGTGAACGCTAATATAGTTATCGTTCTTGGTGTGAACGCTAATATAGTTATCGTTATCATTCTTGGTGTGAATGCTAATATAGTTATCGTTAATGTTATCGTTCTTGGTGTGAATGCTAATATAGTTATCGTTATCGTTATCGTTCTTGGTGTGAACGCTAATATAGTTATCGTTATCGTTCTTGGTGTGAACGCTAATATAGTTATCGTTATCATTCTTGGTGTGAATGCTAATATAGTTATCGTTAATGTTATTGTTCTTGGTGTGAATGCTAATAGTTATAATTGGTGTGAACGCTAATATAGTTATCGTTATTGTTCTTGGTGCAAACGCTAATGTAGTTATTATCGTTGGTGCGAACGCTAATATAGTTATCGCTATCGTTCTTGGTGCGAACGCTAATGTAGTTATCGTTATCGTTCTTTGTGCGAGCGCTAATGTAGTTATTGTTATCGTTCTTTGTGCGAACGCTATTGTAGTTATCGTTATCGTTCTTGGTGCGAACGCTAATATAGTTATCGTTATCGTTCTTGGTGTGAACGCTAATATAGTTATCGTTATCGTTCTTGGTGTGAACGTTAATATAGTTATCGTTATCGTTCTTGGTGTGAAAGTTAATATAGTTATCGTTATCGTTCTTGGTGTGAATGCTAATATAGTTATCGTTATCGTTATCGTTCTTGGTGTGAACGCTAATGTAGTTATCGTTATCGTTCTTGGTGTGAATGCTAATATAGTTATCGTTAATGTTATCGTTCTTGGTGTGAATGCTAATATAGTTATCGTTATCGTTATCGTTCTTGGTGTGAACGCTAATATAGTTATCGTTATCGTTCTTGGTGCGAACGTTAATATAGTTATCGTTATTGTTCTTGGTGTAAATGCTAATATACTTATTGTTATTGTTTTTGGTGTGAACGCTAATACAGTTATCGTTATATTTATTGCTCTTGGCATGAACAGGCTTTCACTCTATTTCTCCAGGAGCTAGAAAGCAGCATGATGTCATGGTTATTAAGCTGATTAGCAGAGTTAATGTACTCTCTCCAAGCGTTTCTGATGTTGGGTCGACCTGACGCGCGCACTGACACTTCACTCATGAGAGGACAATGTGCCCGCAGATGCACCTCTCACACAGTCCACGTCAGTTTAAATTAACGTGCCGTCATATTTTTACCGTCATACGGGGATGTTAGTCATCCAGTGTGCTAGCTTCAGTAACTCAGGGCTAAAACACACACACACACACACACACACACGCGTAAGGCCTGAAATATACTATACGCAAGTATGCATACTCCACACTGCATCTTTCATGCATCTTTGCATTCTGAAAGTGCAGTTAATAACACATTAGTGATATTTCTCGTTCAGATCAACATTTAAACAAAGAACCTTTCTGAGCGTGTTGGTGTTTGGCCAAGTTTGCATCTGCATTTGTGTATTAAAAAAAAGTTAATGAATAAAAATTAGATATAAATAAATAATAAAAGGTTTATTAAATATAGTATATCAAATTAAATTAGTGTAAACTGGGTCTTTAAAATATATACAGATGCCTTTTAAAGTTTAGGACGGAGGTTTCTCGCATGAGAATCATCATATTTGGCATCTAAAAGATTGATGAAGAAAAAGCTGCTGCACAAAAGAAAAACACGAACACGTTTATCTAAACGAGGACGTTTGTAGTGCTTTAAAGCTCATCATAATGAGACAAACTCGACATGACATCATCATGAGAGTGCTTATTTAATTCATCTGATCATTATTTTCCATTAAAGTGCTTTAATACGGGCCGCAGGGGCATTAATGATGCTGGTGTGTAATCTGAGATCAGCGCGCGTGTTTACAGGAACATTCGATCAGCTTTTACAGGAATCGTCCTGATCTTTGTCAACCGCAGCTGTTGTTTTGGCCTGCGAGTTTGTTAGAATGATTCGTTAAAAGAATCGGTTCGTTCTGAATCTGATTGCACTGTTTGTTTAGTGTTTGTGTGAATATTTCCAGAACAGCGCCCGACTTCAGTGTTTTCAGCTCTTGTTAATGTAAATCTTGTTTTTTGGATAGTGAGGTGTTGATTTTGAGGGAATGCATGTGGGATTCTCCAGATGTGTATGTGTTAAATCAGGCGGTTGAAACGTTAGCAGTAGCTGAAAGCATCATTAAATGAGCTGAAATGTTTAATAAACGAACACGCACGGGTCGGGGAATGTGCAGACGTTTATAAATGACTCCGCTCCAATTCTGGAAGTTTCAGCAGAGCTCAGCTCAGATTCCTGATATCTTATCAGCCTGTAAAGACGGCTGGATTATGTTCACACAGTTAACTTCTCATCAGAATGCCAAGGACTGTATGCACTGGACTTAACACGATGACATGAGGGTTGGACATGTTGCATGGTAATATTGGGGTAATTCTTTGAGGCAACAGTGTATAGTGCCGTGTAAATATCATAGTATATTCTCTATCATTACTTTTATCCACACATTTCAATATTTGAGAGGGAAAGAAATAATTATACAGTTTAACTTGAGCTCATTTTTCTATTACTGGATGTTTGGCCTTCATTTCAAAATCACAGATCAGAGTATATATTTTTAATCAGTGCATAGTAATTGATGATAAAGCATTTATTTTGTATTATTTACATATTTTGTGGTTTGTTTCCATGAGGACCTCTGGTCTCTCAGCGTCCTGTCGCTGCGCCTCTCTCTGGCCTACAGAAACAGAGCGCTCTATATCTCATTAACAGGTCTATCTGAACCCGCCTGTGCGGCCTGTTAACTGATTGGAAAGAAATAAGTGGACTGAAGTGCTGAAGGTCTCCAGCTTCTCAGATGTTTCTCCTGAGAATATGAGCTCAAACACTTCATCTGAGCTGCTGCACATTCATCGTACAGCTCTGGACTCTTACTACTGAGAGCTGTAACCTTTGAGCGGTGAGGTCTGTGACTGTATCGAGTCGAGTTTGGCGTCTTGCGGTTGATGTGTGTGAAGACCCTGGTGGATGTTGACGTCTCTGCTCTGCACATTATTTCTAGGTCCCTGCATATGTGTGTGTGTGTGTGTGTGTGTGTAAAAGCCCATCATAACAGGTTAACATCAAACCACTGTAGTGCTGATGTGTTTACAGGCTCGAGTCCTGATGCTTGATGGCTTGAAATGTCCTGTAAGACATTCAAAAGCTTGTCACCACCCTGCTGTCCCTGAAGACAGAGGACTCGAGGACTGCATAGCAACACAGTAACCACTCAGAACACCTTAGCAACTGCATAGCAATGCGATAATCTCTCAGAACACCTTAGCAACTCCATAGCAACACGATAACCACTCAGAACACCTTAGCAACTCCATAGCAACACGATAAACACACAGAACACCTTAGCACTACATAGCAATGCAATAACTCCATAGCAACACGATAACCCCTCAGAACACCTTAGCAACTCCATAGCAACGCAATAATCTCTCAGAGCACCTTAGCAACTCCATAGCAACACGATAAACACACAGAACATCTAGCAACTACATAGCAATGCAATAACTCCATAGCAACACGATAACCCCTCAGAACACCTTAGCAACTCCATAGCAACGCAATAATCTCTCAGAGCACCTTAGCAACTCCATAGCAATGTGATAACCTCTCAGAACACCTTAGCAACTCCATAGCAATGTGATAATCTCTCAGAACACCTTAGCAACTCCATAGCAATGTGATAATCTCTCAAAACACTTTAGCAACTCCATAGCAACGCGATAATCTCTCTGAACACATTAGCAACTCCATAGCAACGCAATAATCTCTCAGAGCACTTTAGCAACTCCATAGCAATGTGATAATCTCTCAGAGCACCTTAGCAACTCCATAGCAACGCAATAATCTCTCAGAGCACCTTAGCAACTCCATAGCAATGTGATAATCTCTCAAAACACTTTAGCAACTCCATAGCAACGCGATAATCTCTCAGAGCACCTTAGCAACTCCATAGCAATGTGATAATCTCTCAGAACACTTTAGCAACTCCATAGCAATGTGATAACCTCTCAGAACACCTTAACTATTGCATAGCAATGTGATAATCTCTCAGAACACCTTAGAAGAATCAGAATCAGAATCAGAATCAGAAAGAGCTTTATTGCCAGGTATGTTGTTTACACATACTAGGAATTTGTTTTAGTGACAGAAGCTCCACAGTGCAACAGAGTGACAGCGACAAGACAAGACACATAATAAAAGGAATAAAATAATAATATACGAATTTACAAGATAGACAAAGTGCAAAAAAAGNACTACATAGCAACACGATATCCACTCAGAACACCTTAGCAACTACATAGCAATGCAATAACTCCATAGCAACACATTAACCACTCAGAACACCTTAGCAACTCCATAGCAACAGGATAACCACTCAGAACACCTTAGCAACTCCATAGCAACACGATAAACACACAGAACACCTTAGCAACTACATAGCAATGCAATAACTCCATAGCAATGCAATAACTCCATAGCAACACGATAACATCTCAGAACACCTTAGCAACTCCATAGCAACGCGATAACCGCTCAGAACACCTTAGCAACTCCATAGCAACGCGATAACTGCTCAGAACACCTTAGCAACTCCATAGCAATGCGATAACCTCTCAGAGCACCTTAGCAACTCCATAGCAACGCGATAACCTCTCAGAGCACCTTAGCAACTCCATAGCAACGCGATAACCTCTCAGAACACCTTAGCAACTCCATAGCAATACGATAACCTCTCAGAGCACCTTAGCAACTCCATAGCAACGCGATAACCTCTCAGAACACCTTAGCAACTCCATAGCAATGTGATAATCTCTCAGAACACCTTAGCAACTCCATAGCAACGCGATAATCTCTCAGAACACATTAGCAACTCCATAGCAACGCAATAATCTCTCAGAGCACCTTAGCAACTCCATAGCAATGTGATAACCTCTCAGAACACCTTAACTATTGCATAGCAATGCAATAACCACTCCGAACACCCTAGCAACTGCATAGAAACCACACAGAATACCTTTGAAACTGCACAGCAACACTGTAAGACCTTGGAACACCTTAGCAACTCCATAGCGACCACCTAGAACACCCTAGAAACTGCATAGCAGTGCATTAACCACTCGGAATACCATAGCAACTCCATAACCATCTAGAACACCCTTAAAACTGCACAGCAACACAATAGCACTTCAGAACACCTTAGCAACTCCATAGCGACCACCTAGAACACCGTATAAACTGCATAGCAATGGAATAACCACTGAAGACACCCTAGAAACTGCACAGCAACACAGTAACCACTCAGAACACCCTAGAAACTGGGTGTTAAGAATACCTTAGCAACTCCATAGCAACCACCCTGGACACCCTACAACTGCATAGCAATGCAATAACAACTACTCAGAACACCCTAGCAACTGCATAGCAACACATTAACCACCCAGTACTCCCTAGCAACTGCATAGTAACAAAATAACCACTCAGAAGAACACCCTAGCAGCTGCACTGCAACCACCCAGAACACCCTAGAAACTGCAATGCAATAACCACTCAGAACACCTGAGCAACTACATAGCAACCACACTGAACAACCTACAACTGCATAGCAACCATGCAGAATACCCTAGAAACAGCATAGCAATGCACTAAAACAAATCCGAGCCCATTAGCAACTGCCGCACTCACTCTCACATATTTGTGTTTTGTTGATGTTCAGATGGTGTGGAGAACATCAGACTTGACTGAACCTGAACACTGTAATCTTGTGTTAGATAAGACGCGTTCCTCTTCACGGTTCCCTCTGGGTTTCTGCAGAACATCTGTTATCTGTATCACACCCACATCTCTCTCTCTCTCTCTCTCTCCATCTGCACATGCTGTACGGAGCAGAAGTCAGTATTATTACTGAGCTCTCAGGCACTCAATGGCCTTTTATTTCTGTCTGTCTTTAGCTTCGTCCTGAGTCTCACCGGCTGCAGCGACAGGAAGCTGAAGTCAACAGCACTTCCTGTCTGAGCTCTGTTGAAATGCTTTGATTTGAGAGAGAAAAAAACACATTTGCAACACATTTATTTCCAAAATATTATTATTTTATATTTAATTTATTTTTATAGTTGTTACTTTTATATTTATTTTTTTATTTTTTTATGTATTATACATTATTTTTG
>RJVU01072345.1:3480634-3500778 GCA_003731715.1 Anabarilius grahami
CTGCAATGTTATTATTCCAAATAACAAAACCCGAACCAATTACATGCAATAAAGCAGTAAAATAAAATAAAATTAGAACAAAATATAACATAACACAAGCACAAAAACATTTTCAAAGTTAAAAAGTAAGCTCAGCTTAACTGTCTGTGTATAGAGTAACATAACATAATTTATAATTCACATGCTATTTTTAATAAATAGGCAGCATGCAGTACATACTGAGTGGTGAGCTAATGTTCTCATATCCATTCTCTCATGTCTCTTACTGCAGCACTGGTGGCGTGACTGCTTGACTCGTGCAGACGAGGGTGCGTGTGACCCGGAGCTCCAGCAGGGGGCAGCAGTGTGTCTTCAGGCGGCGTGGAGAAGCTACAGAGAGAGACGTCAGTACCTGCAGCAGAAGAGAGCGGTGCTGCTCATCCAGACACGCTGGAGGAGATTCCTCCAGAGGCGCGAGAGAGCGGCAGGCCTCATACAGGCCGTCTGGAGGACGCACAGACAGAGACACAGATTCCTGCAGCAGCGCAGGGCCGCCGTCACGCTACAGGCCGCCTGCAGGGGGCGCCAGGCTCGTCAGCGGTAACTACATTTACATTTATGCATTTGCCAGATGTTTTTATCCAAAGCCACTTGCGTTGCATTCAAGGGAAATATTTGTATATTTATGATTTCCCTAGGAATTGAACCCATGACCTTGACCATGAGATAAACCGGAATGATGCCCTAATTATTCATTTATGATACATGGACTAAATAAATATCCATTTATAATTATCCAATGGATTCATCTATGATAAATTATTGAACAATCACATTACCACCTCGGGTGTGCATTATTATTCGAACAATTCAACGGTCATCAATTGTTTCTTCACATATTAATTGTCTTTTAAAGATTTATGTTTTAAGATGCTGTATTGTTCCCAAGGTGTCGCACTCTGAGAGAGCAGCGACGTGGAGAGAAAACCCTCAATGATGAAGAGCATCCAAACACTGTGACCAAAAGTTTGCACATCCCTCAAAACACAACCGTAGAGCTGTCAGAGATGTCTGAGGAGGTACAGGAAAACCACTCCGCCGAACCTCCTAGAATCGTTGACGACAGCACGCTGAAGAGCCGATCCAAGCGAGAAAGCAGGAGGCAACGGGAACTCGAGCAGGCTACCTTCAGTTTAGAGCTGCTCAAAGTCCGATCCAGTTCAGCGTCAATCTCGGAGCCATCTCAAATAATGGACTCCTCGCTTCCCGCTCAAATCCCTCTCTCCAAACATCTTCCTTCCTCTCCTCAGGCCTCCACAGATAGCCAGGAAAGCTTCGAGCTCCTCCACACTGAGTTGGCCACGTCCGAAGGTCAAGTTTCCGAACCCGAGCCAATGGAGGAGATCCAAACCAGCCCGCCGTCCTTCAAACCCCACTTCTACATCGCCGATGATGACGACAGTTCGCTCAAAAGTGCGCCGCAGACGCCGACCCGCACCGAGAAAAAGGAGTCAGTGGTGGTCATCATCAGCATGCAGAAGGAAGATCCTGTAGACCAGAGCAGTCTAGAAGCTCTCGAAAGACTCGAGATGGAAGCGGAGGAGATCCAGCAGGAATCGCTCTCGAATGGAGCGTCCGCTCTGGATCATCCAGATGTCCATTTGACCCCTGAACCTCAAACCAATCATGGCTTGGTCACTTCAACCTCCTCCAAACCCCTCCAGCTGGACTTGAGGGGAGCAGCGGCAGTGACTTCAGAGCCCATGAAGGACGTTCCGAAGAAGTTTGTTTCTCAAAGCATCAGCATAAGTATGAAAGAGAAAGCTAATCTGGCCTTCTCTCCCAAACGCAGCCGTCTGACCTTCTCCAAGTGAGTTTACATCCACTCAGACAGTATTTATACAGCTTTTAACTCTTTCCTCATCTGCGTTTTTGAAAAAAGTTGCCAGCCAGTGTAGCTGTTGTAGGATCACTCCCCTGATCTCAAGAGGCGCTCTAGCGACTGACACTAGAGACTGTGGTCTTTAGCCTCCTTGTTAGAGCGCCCGACTCCAATACTGGCGGACCCGGGTTCGAGTCCTGCTTAGAGCGAGCAGTTAGAACAGGAGGGGATACATTGGTGCCGTGACCTGGATGGGAGTGAATTTTAGGGGGGTGAGGGTAACAAACATAGGTCGATAAGAGCTGTGTATGTAAACCTCACTTCCGTGATCTCAAAAGGCTCTCTAACGACTGACACTAGAGATTGCGGTCTTTAGCCTCTTTGTTAGAGCGGCTGACTCCAATACTGGCGGATCTGGGTTCGAGTCCTGCTTAGAGTGGGCAGTTAGAATAGGAGGGGTACATTGGTGCCGTGACCCGGATAGGAGTGAGTTTTAGGGGGTGAGTGTAACAAACGTAGGCCGGTAAGAGCTGTGTATGTAAACCTCACTCCCCTGATCTCAAGAGGCACTCTAGAGACTGATATTAGAGACTGTGGTCTTTAGCCTCCTTGTTAGAGCACCCAACTCCCATGCCAGCGGATCCGGGTTCGAGTCCTGCTTAGAGCGAGCAGTTAGAACAGGAGGGGTTACATTGGTGCCGTGACCCGGATAGGAGTGAGTTTTAGGGGGTGAGTGTAACAAACGTAGGCAGGTAAGAGCCGTGTATGTAAACCTCACTCCCCGATCTCAAAAGACGCTCTAACGACTGACACTAGAGATTGCGGTCTTTAGCCTCTTTGTTAGAGCGGCTGACTCCAATACTGGCGGATCTGGGTTCGAGTCCTGCTTAGAGTGGGCAGTTAGAATAGGAGGGGTACATTGGTGCCGTGACCCGGATAGGAGTGAGTTTTAGGGGGTGAGTGTAACAAACGTAGGCCGGTAAGAGCTGTGTATGTGAACCTCACTCCCCTGATCTCAAGAGGCACTCTAGAGACTGATACTAGAGACTGTGGTCTTTAGCCTCCTTGTTAGAGCACCCAACTCCCATGCCAGCGGATCCGGGTTCGAGTCCTGCTTAGAGTGGGCAGTTAGAATAGGAGGGGTTACATTGGTGCCGTGACCCGGATAGGAGTGAGTTTTAGGGGGTGAGTGTAACAAACGTAGGTAGGTAAGAGCTGTGTATGTAAACCTCACTCCCATGATCTCAAGAGGCGCTCTCGCGACTGATGCTAGAGACTGTGGTCTTTAGCCTCATTATTAGAGCACCTAACTCCCATGCCAATGGATCCGGGTTTGAGTCCTGCTTAGAGCGGGCGGTTCAAACAGGAGGGCTTACACCAGCGTTTTAAACATGCAATATATCAAAAGAAAAAACAAAGCCTCTGCTTTTACAAAACAAGTTTTATTCTAGTTTCTTGCTTGCTTTTTTTTTTATCAACATTTGAATGTTGAAAATCACCATTTTGAGCAAAAAGCTGAGAAAATCGCTGAGAAAAGACTTTTTGTCAAAGGCTACGGTCTGGATGGGATTCAGAACGATGATCAAAACATAGGTGGTGTAGATCGAGTCCATCAACACCCCCAAATCTTCACAGTCCTGTAGCTTGTCCTGGGTCAAAATTTCATTCAGTAACATTAGGCAGTTTTGATTTATATGCGGTTTAATTTTGATGATCGCGTCATTCATATATGCATCTGCTTACATATGCTATTGATTGTTTCTGCTTCTTCTTCGCCTGTGTTTTGATCAGGAGATTCTGTACTCTTTCAGAAGATGTGTAATAGCGCCCCCTACCATAATAGGTGAAAAAGCCTGAAAATTCCGTCAATGGCGGGGAAAGAGTTAAAAGTGACATTTAGACATTTTTAGGTGTTCTCAAATGGGACAGATTGTGATCAGTGTGTGTTTTTTCAGGTCCGACAAAGACCTGGTGAATCAGGAACGGTCACTGGCGATCCAAAGAGAAGCGGGATTCAGATCACTAAAAAACAGAGAGGTAAGCGCAGACAAAACACAGAGAAATTTCATTTGTTCAGGTACCAAGTAGTGGTGAGATGTCTCTCTTAGGTCCAGGATTATGAGTTCTGACTCTTTCCTGAGATCGTGTCTATCAGTTGATTTGACATCATCAATGTGAACGATCAGGTGACCGGAGCCGGTCGTAAAAAGAAAGCGCGCATTGCCGGGACGCGCTCTGATTTCCTGACCCGTGCCTGTAGCACGGAGGTCGATTCTGATGATGATGAGGATGACGAATATGAGTACACGCCTGTGCTCTCTCACACCCTGCCTCTCCCAGAATCCCCCAGTTCACCTGACATCGACCCGGCCTGCCACAGCGACTCCGAGATGGTAAAACCGAGCGCGGAAGCGACTGCGGAGCTTTGCACACTGATCCAACCACACATGATGCGTTCTCTAGCAGAACCCTGTAGAGACGATGTGTTCTAGAACATGTCAGGGATCATTTTTTAAATGAATAGTTTTAAATTCTGGCATTAAATTGCCTTCATGTCGTGCCACACCCATGCGACTTCCATTACGCTATCTTAAAGGTTCCTAATTTAGTTTTACAGTTCTCCTACAACATGTTTACATACATACAAGGTCAAAAACACTTCAGTTTTCTCATAATAACCATTGCAGCATCAGCTCTTTTCTCACAGTGTCTGAAATGGTTAGATCAAAGATTCAATCTCTCTAAACCCCGCCTTTCCCTGCTCCGATTGGTCAGATGGCCCATTTCTGATTGGTTGACCGTTAACAGTGCATATAGGAAACCAAATGCTATGACCATCTAAGCAGGAAGTAAGACTGGAATTACTGGTGACTCGTTTCAGGTAGTTCAGAATTGCTTCTTTCTTTAAGGAGACAATATCTGTACTTCAATCTTTGAAACATAAAAATAAAAAATAATTCAAAATATTAATGATGGACGAAGGAAAGTCAAAGGGAT
Source organism: Anabarilius grahami (assembly GCA_003731715.1). Classification (NCBI taxonomy): domain Eukaryota; kingdom Metazoa; phylum Chordata; class Actinopteri; order Cypriniformes; family Xenocyprididae; genus Anabarilius; species Anabarilius grahami. The sequence goes on from RJVU01072345.1 coordinate 3,485,493, forward strand.
TCAGAACGACATGATGGTGAGTAAATGATGACAGAATTTGTGCGAAACTACCTCTTAATGTTTGGTCAGTGTGCAAACCCGCTAACGCCTCTTGACCGACCACAACCGTTGATCTCTTTCATAACCAAATCTCAGCTGCTTTTCTAGATAGGACTAATCAAATAGAAGACTAATAAACCTGACTGGATGAGGCTGCCGTGTCTAGATTAACCAGTACTCTATGAAGACTTTCTTTTCGAGAATTTCAGGTCTTGAACACGAGGCTTTCTCCTACTGGATCTCATGTGTCATTTTCTGTTCACTTCTGACAACTTTTTATTGATGAATATCGAGTTTGCAAGTTAAGATGCATGCGACTATCATTTAACATGGAAAGGATGGGATTTCTCCATTACTCACTCATTCATTCTCGTATCTAAAACACCCTCTCTTTCTCTCATACTTTCCCTGATGTGAGTTGGGGTTGGTGTCTTTACACTGTTTAGTGGTTTAAGTGAAACACTCATCAGCCTAAAATGAAACCAGAACCTTGTTCCTGGAGATCTGATAACCATTTTGCATTTGCAAAGCACTTACGTACGATCTGATTCTGATTCTGCATTTGCTTTTCCATCTCAAGTCTCAGAAAGAGCAGAAGAGGATCCAGAAGACCATGTCCTCAGGGGACCTTGGGAAAATGGATTCGCTCAGGAAGTCCATGTCGCACACAGATAGCAGGTCAGAGGAGGTTCATTCTCGTGTTCATTTCTTTAATGAAAACTGTAACCAAATATGTTCTTTGACAACCTTTTTTTCTCATGTCTGAGACGAGATGACAATGAGACAATATCATTTATCACGAACTGTGATTATATAATCATGCAATATTTTGTTGTAAGAAGATACCTAAAGTGTAGTTAAAAAAAATTAAAAATTCTCAGGGTTTTAGTTAACTAACAGAGGACTAAGACCAAATGACAAAGTTCATTCCTGCAACTAGTCGACATGAAATCAGAACTGTTTATTTTCATGAATTCATGTTTCTGGTATTTTTAAAAAATTATTCATTAGTGCATGAAAATGTGATCTTTCATCCAAACAACATTCTCCGTAGGGTCAGAGGCAAAATGCGCTTCTGGAGTAAGAGCAAACATGGAGATAAGAAGATGTCCAGCAGGGGGCGCTCAGATGACTCAGCACTCACCGACGGCAGGAACGGTGTGTGCCATTTTTTTTTACTACTACTGAATCTAATTTTTGTTCCAAATGTGCCTTTTCCTAATATGGTTTCTCTCTCCCAGACTCTCCTCCTGGAAGCCCTGAGCATGCTGGTCTATCTGAGCGCGGACGGGACAGCAAGGAGAACCGCGAACCAATGATGGGAATGATGTCGATGAAGAGGAGACGCAGTTTGAAGATCAGCAGCGTTTCTCTAGAACCTGCAGCCTGGCAGAACGACTCCCTGCACATCCTCACCAGCACCGCAGACTATCGCAGCATGAACGACTTCCTCATGAAGAAGGTGTGCGCTTGACTTCTGCGAGTTTTTTATGTGACAATTTTGCGGAATGGATCACAAGCCAAAATATGATTAAAAAGCCTTGAGCGTCATCATATTTGCCAAAGTATTAAATATCTGTTATCTGATGTTTTGTAGATCGGCGATCTTGAAGCTGAAGACGGTCAGAAGGACACACCTGTGGACGTGGTGTTCAAGAAGGCCCTGAAAGAGTTTCGCCTCAACATCTTCAACTCCTACTCTACTGCTCTGGCTGTGAGTTTCTGAAATCCTGAAAATGTCTTCTCATCCCTAAAATCCCAAGCCTAAATGTGTGTCTTCCTCAGATGGATGATGGCAGGAGCATTCGTTATAAAGATCTCTACGCTCTGTTCGAGCACATTTTGGAGAAGAGCATGCGTCTAGAGCAGAGAGACTGGAGCGAGTCGCCTGTTAAAGTCTGGGTCAACACGTTCAAAGTCTTCCTCGATGAGTTCATGACCGAACACAAGCCAATGGATGGAACCATTAGTAAGGTAAAACGTGTCTCTGGATCCACGAATGAACATCGTCCTCAAACACTCTTCTGACAATCTGTGTATGATGTTTTTCAGGCTCCTAAACCTGAGAGAAAGAAGAGGAGGAAAAAGGAATCAGACACTGTCAGTCCTAATTTTAGATCATTAATCTTGTGTATTATGGATTATGAATCCTTGGTAAGAGTCTATTAACATCTTCAGCGTTCTACTGCCCTCTGCAGGTGGAAGAGCACATGGGTCACATCTTTAAATCCACTCAGTACAGCATCCCGACCTACTGCGAGTTCTGTTCTTCTCTCATCTGGATGATGGACAAAGCGTGTGTGTGCAAGCGTGAGTCCTGTTTAATAATTTGTATATTTTAGTCTGGGAAAGTTTTCACTCGTAACATCAGAATAGCTAAAAGCAAGAGTGTTTTCATACCTTGACATGGTTCAGTCTTCATAGTCTGGAGTGTCTCTCTCTTTATCTCTTTTCTTGTATTTTGATCTCAGTCACTAAGTGTCTATCTGCTAGTCTGAGAGCAGCGTAATCAGATTCCTGTAAATTCATCCATTTCTTCTGGACCTGATCAATAACAGCCTCTCGCATCTGAAAAGGAAATGGTCCTCAGATCCACTCAGTGCTTGTTTCTTTGTCTTCTTCAGTCTGTCGCTATGCGTGCCACAAGAAGTGCTGTTTGAGGATGACTACCAAATGCAGTAAGAAGGTAAGACCACCTTAAAACAGTGGTTGACCGACATATATATCGGCTATTTGATACCCTACACTCTAGATATTGGATTTGACCATTAAAAAACCCTTGTCGGTCAGCCGCTGATCTTAAATGCGTATATTCTCTCATTTTCTCTTTTATATGATAAATGATCTTTCTGTGCCATCTTCAGTTGTACGTGACTCATCTCTGTGAATCTTTGTGACTTCATTCCAGTCATATTTTTTTCATGTAATTCATTTCTGTATGTCTGTCTGTGTGTGTTTGTGCGCGCCCAGTTTGACCCCGAGCTGTCTTCACGGCAGTTTGGCGTCGAGTTGTCTCGTTTAACGAGCGACGAGAGAGCCGTCCCGCTGGTGGTGGAGAAACTGATCAACTACATCGAGATGCACGGCCTCTACACCGAGGGCATCTACCGGAAGTCTGGATCCACCAATAAAATCAAAGAACTCAAGCAGGGGCTGGATACCGGTGAGCTACACGTGAACGCCATCTTCTGATAAAATGTATTCAAGTAGAATCTTTCATTGACAGTGTCGCACGTTTGCCTTCATCGCAGATGCGAACAGTGTGAGTTTAGACGACTACAACATCCACGTGATCGCGAGTGTCCTGAAACAGTGGCTGCGTGACCTTCCTAACCCCCTCATGACCTTTGAACTTTACGAAGAGTTCCTCAGGGCTATGGGTATGTGCGCTTCGGGCCAGACTTATTTTCTTACTTAGTCACCCTGAAGTCAAAATGGACATTTCTTGTTTTTTTTATAGAAAAACTACTCATAATTTGGGCTGATTTACATGGATATAATGGAGTGTGTTTTGTCATGTTGGTTGGTGTAGGTCTGCAGGATAAACGTGAGGTGGTTCAGGGGGTTTATTCGGTCATTGATCAGCTCAGCAGAACTCACCTGAACACACTGGAGAGACTCGTATTCCACCTGGTCCGGTGAGACATTTCAACCTCATGACAGCCTGGATGGTTTCTGCTACATCAGTTTTACCATGGTCAACTTACTGTATGTTTCATGCCTTATGTCGGTTTGCTTCAGGATCTCATTCCAAGAGGACACAAACCGCATGTCTGCAAACGCGCTGGCCATCGTGTTTGCACCCTGCATACTGCGCTGTCCCGACACCACTGACCCGTTACAGAGCGTCCGGGACATCGGCAAGACCACTGCGTAAGATGCTAAATTCACAAGCATACTATTTTATATATTTGTAAAACAGTTAAATACCGTCCAGTTATAACTGAAATGGTGATTTAGCATGTTCAATGCAATTTTGTGTGAAATTTCTTGTTTGATCTTTATCTTCTCAGATGTGTGGAGCTGATCATCTGCGAGCAGATGAGGAAATATAAAGCTCGTCTGAAGGACATCAACACGTTGGAGTTTGCAGAGAGCAAAGCCAAGAGTCGCCTGACGCACATCCGCCGCTCGATGGTGAGTGATTCGAGGCCTCAGAGCTCCAGACTTACCCAGGATCTGCACCCGATGCTGCCACACTCATGACCTTCCACATTTTTAGTCCCCTACCCATTTTGTGACGTGTCACTTTCCATGCATATGGTACATACTTGTGTGTGCCATGAATTTTAGAGGCACAAATCTCATCTTCCCAATGTATGGAGAACTGCTGAATATTTTAGATAAAAGATTAATGAATTTAATGATGCTTTAACCATTAACATTTGATAGCTTATTTTAGGCTAAATTTAAGTATCTATCTATTAGGGGTATAACGGTACACAAACATGATGGTTCGGTAAGCACCTCGGTATCGAAGTCACGGTTCGGTACATAAAATTGCTTCTTTTTTATTAAACAGTGATTGAAAATTATTTTTCAATTATTTTTTTCTACTCTGATTCATGTTGCTGTCATACTTTCTTTTCATGACAAATTTATTTAAACATACATTAAATAATTAAGACGTTACTAACAGGTAAAGTAAATATAATGAATAAATAAGCTAATATAGTGCATATGTTTAGTGAAATGCTCCCTCTAGATTTAATTTCTCAAGTGAACTAACATGCTGTGGACACTAAATGACTTGCCTGAGGTAAATATAATGCTATTCTTAAGCTGTTTTATTGACGTCTTTCTGCGTTTGAAACGCTGGTTGAGAGATTACACGTAAACATATCTATGTTATGCATTTGGCAGACGCTTTTTCAATGCATATCTATGCATAGATCGTCTATTCTTCTTCTGCGCTTTTTCGTTTTGTGGCGGTTAGCAAACAGCATTTCAACAAAACATATATACAATACAACAATGCATATATACAATGCATTACTGTGCGCCCCCTTCTGGATTGGAGTGTGGATCGCCTGTGACTGTTTGAACCGAACTGTGATGTCCATACCATGGCGGTTTGGGACGAATACATGTACCGTTGGTCGTGATTTTGCCAAGTAAGACATGTTCCTGGATCAAAATCTCAACCAATCAGATTTGAGGGACAAGTTTACCGTTTATGTCAAGTTTAGGCTTGCAACCAGGGTTAGGTGCTTCTACATCAAAGTTATTCACCTATCTTTCCCCTCTGATTTTAGGGATAAGTTATGGGTTGGGTTAGGTTTAGGGGTAGGAATAGGGTTAAGACTAAATTTTCAGACTGGAATGTTGTTCCAGGATCAACAAAATATGTTGATCCAGGAACATGTCTTACTTGGCAAAATCACGGTGACCTGTACCGTTTCACCCCTAATATCTATCTATCTTTCCATATTCTAATTATTTTTATGTTTGTTAAATGTTTATTGCTAGAATTAAATCATACAAATCAGTGTTTTAAACTGTATTCAGTCATGTCCTAAAAACTTATTTTTTTTGCTGTTGCAAAAATTATCAAATCTTACAAAATAAATTTTAAAATGGCTAATATAATATTGAGTTTGACCTTCTCAGGTGGACTATCAGCATTTTCTGAAGCTTAAGCAGCTCCTTTCATTGATAATTTGCTGAAACAGATAAAAATAGCCTTTTTTCAAGTCTTATTTTGTACTTCATTCATGGAAAGTGCTATACATCTTCACTTCCCCATTCTGTTTCCAGACAGACATTTCACTAATCCTGTTTTCTCCCCTTCACTCCTTCCCTATCCCCTTCTCCCCATCCTCCTCTTCCAGAAACCAGTACTAATTGCGGTTAGGTTTATTGGCATTACAAGAACTGCCACCCTGGTATGTATCCACGCCGAAACATCTGTGACGTCACACGGCTAGTACTTGTCAGTCCGAGTGTCAGTGTAGCATCGTTAGTTGCCATCCGTGGTTTGATGACATGTTTATTTGGGCCTGTTGAAGACGTTCAAGCTGTGAAATGCTGTCGTGTGACTGGTTGTGAGAGGTGATCGGAGGAGCGTACGGTTCAAATGATGTGCTCAAATGTCACGTTCTGTTTTATTTATTTTTTTGGTTTGTCTTGTTTTAACCACACATGCAACATGCTGCCATTTTACTAACATTTCCTCTTTTATTTCTCCTGCATTTGCTTCTCGCTGCGTTATTACACAGCCAAACACAGTTAAAAAGGTAAAGCTCAGTGACTGTGTGTTAGTGTGTGTCTGTCTTTAGGCAGTTGCGTCTCGCTGCAGTGATGTCTGTTTTTCTCGTGTAAGGTGTGGTCATGCTAGACTTTGTGTGTTACTCATTCATATGCGAATACAAGTAATGCAATCACATATGTGTAGATATTTTATATAAAGTGTATATAAACATTATTTGTGTGTGTGTATGTGTATTTTTTTATAATTATTGTCTATATATGTTTCCAAAAAATGTAGGCTGCAATTATACATAAATGTTTTTATTATTATTCGTTTTTTTATAATTTTTGAATATTTTGCTGCTTGATTATAACTAAAATCTAAATTTAAATTAAATAACAATTACATTCCAGTTACTATTTAATTAAATGTAACATTTAAACATTTATATAAACATTTAAATACGTTTTTAAAACCTTTAACAAATAATTTTACATTTAATTTAAAAATATTTAACTGTAAATATGAATTCCTACTTACCTGTTTTCTATATGTTGAAGTAATTTCGCAAAGTCTAGCGTGACTCCAACTTCACTCATTGATTACTCGCTTCTTATGCTCCGGTCTGCTGTTTTCTTCAGGGTAAGGCTCGTTTACGCAAGAGCGGTCGCCACACGCCCTCGCCGCCCTTGAGCCCTCGGATGACGGAAAGGGAGGAGTCAGGTGAGGAGGGGGCGGAGTCTGGGCTGAGTGAGCAGCAGCAAGCGGCCATGCAGCAAGAAGAGAAAGTTTTGACTATGCAGATAGAAAACCTGCAGAAAGAGAAGTTAGTAAACACCTTTTGTGTCGTGATTATTGTTTATTTTTTCCTGAATGGATTTCTTATGTTCATTATCACTTCATTTTAGGGAAGAACTAACCTATGAGATGTTGGCTTTGGATCCCAGAGCGTCCGACGATGAGATGCTGGAGTCGGAAGCATCTATCGGAACAGCAGACAGCTCGGAAAACCTCATGGAGTCAGAAGGTGCCATGTCCGATCAATGGGGTAACGGTGCTATTTTGTTTGCAAAAGCTTAAAAGCAAGTGGTAGTTTTAAAGAGTTCTGTCATCGTTTACTCACCCGCATGTCATTCCAAACCCATAAGATTTTGGTTGATCTTTGAAACACAATTTAAAGGATTAGTTCACTTTCAAATTAAAATTTCCTGATAATTTACTCTCCAAGATGTTCATGTCTTTCTTTCTTCAGTCGAAAAGAAATGAAGGTTTTTGATAAACATTCCAGGATTTTTCTCCATATAGTGGACTTCAATGGCCTCCAAACGGTTGATTACAGTTTCAGTGCAGCTTCAAAGCGTTCTACATGATCCCAGACGAGGAATAAGAGTCTTATCTGGAGAAACCATCGCTCATTTTCTAAAACAAAAATTAGAAATTATATACATTTTAACAATAAATGCTCATCTTGAACTAGCTCTCTTCTTCTTCTCCATTAGAATTCCAGCAGTGTAGACGCTGCTAAGTGTATTACTGCCCTCCTCAGGTCAAAGTTTGAACTAAATGTTATATACTTGCACTAGCATATTGTATATGACAATTTAGTTCAAACTTTGACCTGTGGAGGGCAGTAATACTTTGAAGCTGCACTGAAACTGTAATTTTGACCTTCAACCGTTTGGAGGCCATTGAAGTCCACTATATGGGGAAAAAATCCTGGAATGTTTATCAAAAACCTTCATTTCTTTTCGACTGAAGAGAGAAGGACATGGACATCTTGGATGACATGGGGGTGAGTAAATTATCAGGAAATTTTTATTGGAAAGTGAACTAATCCTTTAAGGTAAAGAAACCTGAGAGGCTTATATCCTAAACCAAAACTTGGATCTAAAAAGGTCATAAAGTCATCATAATACTAATCAATATGAATCAAGCAGTTTCATCAAAGTCTTGTGAAGAGATACGATCACTTTATCTATATATATCGGTCATTGGCTTTCAAATATAAAGAATTATCGGTTATCATATTTTCATATCCCTAAGCATCCCTACTTAGAAGATCCAAAAAGGTTATAAATGTGTCAAGAACCAAGACATTTAAGAAGTCTTGTGTATCTTTAATAAGACATTTTAAGTCTTGTGAAGAAATAGAATTGCTTTATATGATGAACAGATTTAATTTAAGCTTTTATGTGCATCTATCCACTGTGATGATGCGATGAGCTCTGTGTGTTTATATGTGAACAAAAGCCTAAATTAAATCTGTTCATCATATAAAGCATTTCTATTTCTTCACAAAACTTGATTCATGACACATTTATGACCTTTTTGGATCTTCTAAGTAGGGATGCACCGATATGAAAATTTTGGCTGATACCGATAACCGATATATTGGCCGATATATCATGCATCCCTACTAACTTTGTATTGGTTAGCCGGACTTTAAATGGAGGGACAGAAACCACTCAGATTTCATTAAACATATCTTCATTTGCGGATGAGTAAATGATGACAGAATTGTGTTTTTTGCATGAACTAACCCTTTACATTTTGCACATGATTTGTAGTGTCAAACGTCTCCTTTTTAGAAAAAAACCCCGGCGCGGTGTCGGCAACACGCTGGAGGAAGTCCGAGTCCAAAAGCAGACGTGGTTTACGGCGTCAGCCCGAATCTCTGGACTCTGTGGACTCTGCCGTGGCCTCGCTTTCCTCCGTGTCGTCCACGCCTCACTATCGGTTCCGTTCGTCCTCTTCCGGGCCTCTGTTTTCCTCCACCTCTCCTGGCGGGGACTTGCACATTCTCCCCGACCAGGAGGGCTCAGAACAGGCTTCCTTGACCACCCGATGTGCCTCCAGCTCCGAGAAAACCCGTCCGCGGCCCAGAGGGAACCGAAGCTGCCCACCAAAGTCCCGCGAGCCGGGGGAAGGTGGCGGCCGCAGGAGAGAGCATGAATTCGGTTCTTCTCAGCCTTTAGTGCTGTACGGGAGTAATGAATTTATGGTGTGACCATGATCGTGTCTAATGTTAGCTGGAGCTGGTAAAGCAGAGACACCAATAAATAACATTTGAAGTGAAAGAGAAAAGCTTGGAAATCAACCACCACAGCCTTTCACTGCACAGTCACCCGTCCTTCCAGTGAACAAAATGTAAGGAAGGAAGAATGGTGTAAAAATGAACGCACCCATAATCTACGACCTACTGACTGTAAAGTGGACCTGCTGGACCGGTCCGTTTTTCACAACAGATTCTAAGAAGAGTTGAACAGGGAAAGATTGATTTTTAATCAACCTGTGATGTCCATTTTCATGTTTACAGAACTGAGCCAATGAGAGGTCACATGACTTCAACTGACTGCATGCCGTATTGCTACCATTTTGTTTTCACTCTATGATTAAAACCTTTGATAAAGTGCTAAATATGTAAAATAATATTATATTATTGATAAGGGTCGAATGAATCGTGTAAATAGCTGAAATCCCTGTGCTGCTGGTTGACCCGTGTGAAAATAACGACTTTTTGTGTTGCAGATCGAAAACTTGTGTGAATCTGGTGTCCGTGTCTGTATGTTGAGTTTCTTGTGGGTGAGTCTGACAAAAACGCACATGGTCCAGGTCTTATTTCTTTCCTATACAGTTCTGTTGCATAAACCAAACAATTTTTGTTTTCTTTATGCAAAATCATTTTGATTCTGGGGTGAAATCTGACCCGGACATGTAGTAGTGAGATTCATCCACGTTTTTCTTTTTTTCCCTTTTATTTTGGTTCCAGAAACACGTTTTCCCTTCAGATGAAAAATCAAAAGGATGAATAGGGATGAAAAGTCAGATGTGCGTAACCTCAAATGATTCTTTGCTGTAGTTTCAATTGCTGTTGTTTGTTTCATCCTCTTTTCTTTTTTTTTCATCAGTGTTATGTGCAACAAAATCAGGACTTGAAAATATTTTTTTCATTTTTTTTTTTTTTGTAAATTGCTTTTTTAAAGTATATTGTGTTTTATACATGCTGATATTTTATTGTGAAATTTTGAGTATATAAATATATTTTTTGGTGTAATGTTCCACTGTGCCATCCGGAGTCACATATTTAGTTCTCTTGGCCACAACATACTTTTTGGTTAAAACTTTTCATTTTAATTTAGGGCTAGTTTATCACAAACATCTATAACAGGGTCCTCTGCTGTGTTTTTTACCCTTTAATCTGACTTAAAGGATTAGTTCACTTTCAAATTAAATTTTCCTGATAATTTACTCACCCCCATGTCATCCAAGATGTCCATGTCTTTCTTTCTTCGGTCGAAAATAAATGAAGGTTTTTGAGAAAAACATTCCAGGATTTTTCTCATAGTGGACTTCAATGGGCACCAAATGGTTGAAGGTCAAAATTACAGTTTCATTGCAGCTTCAAATTGTTCTACACGATCCCAGACGAGAAATAAGAGTCTTATCTAGAGAAACCATCACTCATTTTCTAAATAAAATAATTAATTTTATACATTTTAACCATAAATGCTCATCTTGAACTAGCTCTCTTCTTCTTATTAGAATTCCGGCAGNTTTATACATGCTGATATTTTATTGTTAAATTTGAGTATATAAATATATTTTTTGGTGTAATGTTCCACTGTGCCATCCGGAGTCACATATTTAGTTCTCTTGGCCACAACGTACTTACTTTTTGGTTAAAACTTTTCATTTTAATTTAGGGCTAGTTTATCACAAACATCTATAACAGGGTCCTCTGCTGTGTTTTTTACCCTTTAATCTGACTTAAAGGATTAGTTCACTTTCAAATTAAATTTTCCTGATAATTCACTCACCCCCATGTCATCCAAGATGTCCATGTCTTTCTTTCTTCGGTCGAAAATAAATGAAGGTTTTTGAGAAAAACATTCCAGGATTTTTCTCATAGTGGACTTCAATGGGCACCAAATGGTTGAAGGTCAAAATTACAGTTTCATTGCAGCTTCAAATTGTTCTACACGATCCCAGACGAGAAATAAGAGTCTTATCTAGAGAAACCATCACTCATTTTCTAAAAAAAAAAAAAATAATTAATTTTATACATTTTAACCATAAATGCTCATCTTGAACTAGCTCTCTTCTTCTTCTTCTCTATTTGAAATCCGGCAGTGTAGATGTTGCTAAGTGTATTACTGCCCTCCTCAGGTCAAAGTTTGAACTAAATTGTCATATTCAATATGCTAGTGCAAGTATATAACAATTAGTTCAAACTTTGACCTGTGGAGGGCAGTAATACACTTAGCAGCGTCTACACTGCCGGAATTCTAATAGAGTAGAAGAAGAGAGCTAGTTCAAGATGAGCATTTATGGTTAAAACGTATATAATTTTTATTTTTTTTAGAAAATGGCAGATGGTTTCTCTAGATAAGACTCTTATTCCTCGTCTGGGATCATGTAGAACGCTTTGAAGCTGCACTGAAACTGTAATTTTGACCTGCAACCGTTTGGGCTCCATTGAAGTCCACTATATGGAGAAAAATCCTGGAATGTTTTTCTCAAAAACCTTCATTTATTTTCGACCGAAGAAAGAAAGACATGAACATCTTGGATGACATGGAGGTGAGTAAATTATCAGGAAAATTTAATTTGAAAGTGAACTAATCCTTTAACGTCCATTTATAGCAGTTAAATTCAAAACAAGGACACATAACAGCAAAAAGCTCAAAGCTTTAATATAAACTATAGTAAGTTTACACAGTGAACATTGCTGTTTATGTGCAGGGAATGTGTCTCCAGAAGCTGTTTACTCCTTTTTGATGTGCTGTTACAGATATCTATGTCTATATTTATGTCATATCATAGCCTGTTGCAAGAAACCATCACCATGGTGCAATGTCACAAAAGACTTAAGCTATGTTTTTATGTTTTGAGAAGTATACGTAGGTACTATCTTAACCTTAAGTCCACTAATACTCAAAAACTGGCGGGAAGAAGGAAACGGTTGTTTGTTGCGTCCTGCATAAGTGAATGTAATCACTGTAGCATGCCACACTATTGTCAAAGTTTCTCTTTTACAGCCACTGTATTTAAGATCGTGTTTAAGGCCGGAAACATACTCTATGCAAATACGCAAACCCGAATGCAGTTCCGTACATATTTAACGTGGCTTTAGTACTTACCTTCAGATGTCTGTCGTGAAACCGGATTTAGGTAGCTAGCTATAAACATGTTGACCGTCTAACGTTAACTTAATTATCTTCAAACTGAGGTAAAAAAACTGACCGTTATGCTCTAAGCGCGCGCTTTTCAGAACGCAAAGGCACGAGACCCTGCGTAGCTAGAAGCGTGCGCGCTCACGCACTTGAGTATGTTTCGGGCTGTATGTTTAAAAACAAGGGATGTAATTGAGGGATGAAATATCTCGCGTATGACGATTATTTTATGTTGAATGATCCTGCGCTGTGTGTTTTGATGGACCGAGACAGTCTGCAAACAAATTTGTGCTTTCTAACTTTGTGTTTGTGCTCTCGTGAGCGCAGTTGTAAACGGTGCAATTTGTGTAAGATTTCTTTAAATGTGTAAATCAATGTGTAAGGATGTAAAAAAGAAAATAACCATTGTCTTATTAAAAAAAGAAAGAAAATAAACCTGGCATATGTTTTCCTTTTGTCCAGATAGAGAATGTCTAATAGGTGAGTATCTTTCTGCCAATATTTACCAATTAACATTAGGGGGGAGTGGGGTAAGATGAGCCATTTTTTACTTATGTGGTCCTCGAGATAAGGGAAAATGAGGCAGAAGTACAATAAAAGTATTTAAAATATTTTCAGGATGTTTCCTATCATTTTAAATGATCAGAATACGTCTATGACAAAGGGTTCTAAAAATATGGCTTCTTATAAAAAAAAATTCCTCTGGCTCAATTTACCCCAGATTAGGGGTAAGTTGAGCCGAGTCAGTAGGTGGGTGTAAACTGACCATCTAACTGAATCTGAATCAAACCCATGTGAAATTTTAAAGATAATGTACTAATTTTAAAAACTATTATTCTTATTAACTAAAATATTCTTTGTAAAAATGTTTTACAAATATTTCTTTTTTTAAAGCTAAATTAAACAACATAAAACCAACCAAATGAAGTTGAAATGTCAGTATCTTTAATTGTTTGCATTTCCGAAACAATATGTTGAACACCAAAGATGTAAATAAACAGAGAGTTTGTTGAGTAAAATTAAATAAAAACTAAATAAGAATTAATAAATGTCATTTTAGTCAAAAGGTTCTTGGTAGTTTTTCTGCAATGTCGACCGTGTTAGATCATTAGAGACTACAGGTGGACAGATATAAATGATTAAACATCCTCTGGTTCGTATCAGAGAAGGATTTGGTGTACTTGTACACTGTTCCTATCAAATAAACTCGAAAATAAACATAAACTAAACCAGTTGCGTAATATTACACTGAAATGACACCAGTTTATACATCAGATTTAACTTAAATTCATTGCCTTATGGTAGGGTAAGTTAAAACGCTGGCTCAATTTACCCCACAGCATTTGGCTCACTTTGCCCCATAGCTGCCATTTTAGGAAAAGCTAGCTAGCTTACCAATTCAGAATAATATTTATCTAAATGACTTGCATGGTTTTATACGTTGCTAAATCATCAATATGCATCATAAATAGTTTTAGACCCGGACAAATTTGCTTTGATGAAACAGCCGTTACATCTGTTATGTTAAAATCTTACTCTAACNATCATTTCAAATGATCAGAATACGTCTATGACAAAGGGTTTGAAAAATATGGCTTCTTATTAAAAGAGTGTTCCTCTGGCTCAATTTACCCCAGGTTAGGGGTAAGTTGAGCCGAGTCAGTAGGTGGGTGTAAACTGAATCTGAATCAAACCCATGTGAAATTTTAAAGATAATGTACTAATTTTAAAAACTATTATTCTTATTAACTAAAACATTCTTTGTAAAAATGTTTTACAAATATTTCTTTTTTTAAAGCTAAATTAAACAACATAAAACCAACCAAATGAAGTTGAAATTTCAGTATCTTTAATTGTTTGCATTTCCGAAACAATATGTTGAACACCAAAGATGTAAATAAACAGACTAAACAGAGTTTTTTTGAGTAAAATTAAATAAAAACTAAATAAGAATGGATAAATGTCACTGAAACCAATAAACATTTTAGTCAAAAGGTTCTTGACATGGTAGTTTTTCTGCAATGTCGACCATGTTAGGCCATTAGAGACAACAGGTGGACAGATATAAATGATTAAACATCCTCTGGTTCGTATCGGAGAAGGATTTGGTGTACTTGTACACTGTTCCTATCAAATAAACTCGAAAATAAACATAAACGAAACCAGTTGCACAATATGACACCAGTTCATACTTCAGATTTAACTTAAATTCATTGCCTTATGGTGGGGTAAGTAAAACGCTGGCTCAATTTACCCCTCAGCATTTGGCTCACATAGCAGCCATTTTAGGAAAAGCTAGCTAGCTTGCCAATTCAGAATAATATTTATCTAAATGACTTGCATGGTTTTATACGTTGGTAAATCACCAATATGCATCATAAATAGTTTTAGACCCGGACAAATTTGCTTTGATGAAACAGCCGTTACATCTGTTATGTTAAAATCTTACTCTAACAAGCCAAAAACAGTTTTTAAAGTAAATAAGCGACTTCCACTCCTCCCATGTGCTTCTCCTTTTCACAATCTGGCAGAAATGACGGGTGGTGGTTCTAAAATATATGGTCACGACGTGACAATAAAATGCTACGGTTGCCAAGATACAGGGGGGTGGATCAACTTACCCACTGGCTCATCTTACCCCACTCTCCCCTATAATATATCATTTATAATTGTCGAAACAAAGTCTACAGTGACGTACGGACGAGCCTCTCTGTAATCTGTGTGCGCGAAAGGTTTCATAACTCATGTGTCATAGTCATCAAGTGTTTATTTTAATTACTTTAACTATGTTTAATTATTTTAAGTAGAACGGATTTACCTTTCTTTTAACACGTTCACACCCTTAATTTCTGCAATTTCATGTTATTTCCATACTGTAAAATCT
>RJVU01072345.1:3543948-3589082 GCA_003731715.1 Anabarilius grahami
AAACATTAGAATATTTATATATAAATTTTTATATTTTTAATTATTTTATACACACACAGAGACATCAAAAAAACAATAAGTCACATCACAGAATCAAGTAAACATGAAATAAAAGCTAACCTTGTTTTAAGATCTAAAAACACCTGATATGTACAAAATGTTTGTATTATATATTTTAAACTTTATATTGAAGAATGTTGTGGATTTAAGGATTTGTGAAATCCCAGCATGCATGATATGACCTCATTTTATTTTTTTATTTTTTGCTGCAGTGTCAATATGAAGCAACAGAGGGCAGCGTTACACTCACTCAACCAACAAAACTGCATAAACACAGGTCAGGACAACACAGTGTTGTTTAAAAAATGTTTATTGGCTTTTAAAACCACTTAAAAAATCTCACCTGTGAGTACTTTCCATTGGAAAAAAAAAAGAGAGAGAAAAGAACAAAACATCGCTGAAACGCTTTTGCAATATTAACAAGCTACTGTCCACATAGAGCAGATAAACAAGCACATCAGAGGGCTCAAATCTACAGATCCAAACGGACAGACAGGATGAACATGTTTTCCTACCGGACATCGGACCAACTGCGGCATCAATCCCTGCGTATCAAAAGAGAACTGGAGTCGTACTTGTAAAATAAAAAAAAAAGTTATTAATCAGTGCATTAATGAATGCCAGAACATAAAAAATATTTACAGCTCTTCACATAGGCGTTTTTTTTTATATATAAAAAGGATATATTCAAAATGAAATAAGAAACAGTAACAATAAAACAACATTCATGAACAGAAACAGACTTATTTTAACTTAGTAAACATCATAAAATGCATATAGAACTACTTTTGCCCCCTCTTGACCTGGTTAATGATACCAGTGCTCTGATTGGCTAAAAGGAGTGGTCACAACAATTACTACCATAGATAGTTTAACATACATGCGCACATACAGTCATTTTATAACATGGTGAAGCATGTTGGAATTTTTTTTTTTTTTTTAAACACACTGCTTAATGTCATTTTTAAATCTTGTATTTTCATATTTTCTTCTCGGGTATGAGAAGTTGTACAACGTGGATCTCATTGAGATTAGAGCTCATTGCTACACAAGGCAATTATTCACTGTCATTTTCTAGCATGAGTAATTCCCCTTTAGCTTTTTATTGTCATTAGAAGAAAAAAACAGCGTGGGCACCAATTGTTCCTTAAAATGACAGAGAAATAAACAAACAATAAGAAAGCTTTTAGTGCAATAAGATGAATTTCAAACCATTTCCAGTGTCTGCTCCTTTGATTCGTCTCTGCACACAACATTGTCACGATAAAATTAACGCCTTTATATTTAAGTCTCATCTAATTTCTTATTTTTTCCTCGATAAATCCATGCTATAACATCCTCTCTCCATTTACACATCACATCTGCGTATGCAGGAACCAATAAACTCCTAAGAAAAATGGTACATTAGCAAGCTACAGATCCAACAGACAGCATTTACTAGCACATCACAGGAAGCCAGAAACGTAACAAGCGAGATATCGTGCTGGCTATGGACTCGTTATGATTCCTCAAAGTTTTCTTTTGGGCACTCTCATCTACCTACAAATCATCACCATTAGCATCTTGATAAAATGGAAATTTCATAATGACCACTATGTCCTTTTTGTACAAATGTCGCACTACCTTAATGTCTATGAACAGCCTAGAAATGTAGCCTTTGTGAACTTGCACAACATGCTCCCCCATCCATAGTTATCTGTACATCCGCCATATACATAATTTACATCCCGCAATCTGATAAAAACAAAACAAATACATTGTCGCGTCCAACAAGACCCCCTTTCGAATGACGCCAATTAAAGATGGAAACCGCAACGTCTCTTGCTCTTTGGTATGGAGTTAAGGCTGGAGAAACGACACAGGTTTGCCTGTTGATCTCGAGTTGGAAAGAATATCTAGCCATCACCATACCATCGTCACTACCAGTTCGAAATGATGTGCAAAAAAAGGCGCAGAAACCTACAAATGGCTAGCAACCATCTAAAGAGATGATCCATAAAGTTTACCACTAATTCACAACACCTTTTTTTTTTTTTTTTTTTTTTTAAGTGCACCAAGTTCGTTCTTGATTTCAGAACATCAAAGCCTTTTATGAGATGGAATAAGGCCTTAAGACTCTGGAAATAAGGCAGACGAGTCTCTTCTCTTCCCATTTTTCTGGAAAAAACAAACGTATATAGCAGAAATCTCATCCCTCCCCAACAGTTTGGATTTAACAGTACAAGTTTTATGGCCTTAAATAACTTTCCCCCCCAAAATGTGTAAAATCCCTTTGAAAAAAAAACAAATGACGGCTGATGAAAGATTCAGTAAATGCGATTTTTTAAGTCAGCACCAAGTAGCACCTAAGATCTTTGCAGTTCATTGAACTGACTGATTTACGATATGTAGATGATATTTCACTTCTGCTGTACTTACGATATTTGAATACACTCTTTTGGTCTCCAAAAACATACTTATATGACCGTCTAGAAAGGGCATTTCCCCAAAGTCAGCTTGGAATATTGCATTTCGTTGAAATACAAGAGCAAATTATGCATGCAGGTCCTCGATATCCACTGTTTTTAGTGAATGGAAATATATAAAACAGTGTGAATTAAATCAAGGATATGCTTGTGCACCAGGTGATGTCTCATTATATTGAACAAACTTTACTACCAATTGGAACCAGATGAAATATTTGACCATACTTCTGAATAGGGAGAAATGACTGGAATGATCTATGAAATCAACAGGAATACAAACGAAACAACTGTAAAAAATTCAGATAAAGCACATGCCTGTAAGAGTTTTACCTCAGGCTGGCACTTTACACTGGACAGTCCAGAGCATCCAGATTTTTGCTGCACAGACACGTCATTCAATATTTTTGGATACACAAAACGTCGCAATACAAAAAAACAAAACAGAAACCATAAATAAAAACAACGACGACAACAGCGACATTAACAGCAAAGGAACAGGAAATAATATTATCCCAACATTTCCACGGTTGGCTGGTCTTTATTCTCCAGCCAATCAAAACCAGCAGAGTTCACAGTATCGCTGCAAATCTGCTGAAAAAGAGGATCGTTCTTCAGTTCTTCCAGTGTGGCATCTTCATATTGGTCCTGCTGCTGACTAGGGTCAAACAGCAAGTTGGGGTCCAAAGTGTTCAGGTCATTAATGCTACTAGAAAGGTCAGAAGTCAACCGGATGTCGCTGGAAAAGTCAGAGGCGACAGCACTGAGTTCTGACGCCACCTGTCCGACGAGTTGCGAACTGGGGTTGAGGCTGTCCTCCCCCAAGAGATCCTTGACGGTAGTGTTGAAGTCCAGTTGCTCTTGCTGATCGTGATCCACGACCTGCTGCGAGGTTTGGGGCAACAAGTGCTGCTGGGTGAGGTCTGGATCATCTTGTAACTGTTGTTGGTCTGACAACTGCAACTGTTGGTCCTGGAGTTGCAACTGTTGGTCTTGGAGTTGTAATTGCTGATCTGGAAGTTGCAGCTGCTGATTCTGGAGTTGTAGATGTTGATCTTGCAGCTCCAATGCCGGTTCTTGGAGCTCAAGCTGCTCTTCCGGTTGTTGCAGTCCAGGGCCTGATTGTGCTTGACTATCACTACTCGTGAAGGTGACTTGTTCCTCCCCCGTGCTTATGAGGTAACCCGTCTTCTGGAAGTCAAATGGCGAAGGGCTTGAGTCCAGAGGCAGCTGCTGGTTCTGAGGGTTGGGGCCTCCGGGGTAGCCCTGTGTCGTCTCCAAGATTTGGGTCAAGTTCATCCGTGCTGTGTAATTGGCAGGCAGGTTGTTTACACCAAGCCCTCGCACTGCATCGTCTCCGTCCGTGTCCATCTTGCTGAGGAGCACGGTGGTGATCTTGGCGCTATTGCTCTGCTGCGCCTGGTGACTGACGGGCAGCAGCTCAGACTGCATCATGATGTTTAGTGGCACTGATTGGCTCCTCTGGGCCAAGGTGCTGGCATTAACCACAGACTGGTTGTTGGACAGAATGTTCAGGACCTCAGATGTCAGGGGGCAATTAAAGGGTGAAACAACAGAGCGTGGGGTGGTGACTGTTTGTGCAGTGGTGCCACTGAGGTTACGCTGGCGAACCGCCGGGCTAACGCTGCGACACCGGAAGGTTCCACCTCCAGATGCAGATGTGCTTCCTGCCCCTTTGTTGTCCAACGGAGCGGGGACAGCAAAACTTTCTTGCTTGCTACTAAGGGTGATTTGCTGTCCTTGTTGCACTGGAGAAACAGTTGTTAACCTTCCCAAGTTTCCATCCTGATGCCTTGACTGAGACTGGAGAGTTTGGCCAGGGATGGCAAAGGCGTGTGGTTTACGGAAGTGGTCCTCGACCAGATCCTGGTAACTGGGCAGGATGCCAATGGTGGAGTTGGTGGAGATAACAGGAGACCCTGCGGTGCTGTTGTACCTATTGGTGATCCACTCCAGCTTGGCTTTATCTGGGTGGGTGGCCATGGGCCTCTGCATGGGTTTCACTGGACTGCTGGACACAACACTACCATCATGATAACCAGTTATACTGGAGTTGATAGGAGTGAATGCAAAGGGATTGCGGCATTCAATGGGACTCGGAGGAACACTGCTGCTGCAGTTTGACAGGGGAGTGCTGATGGGTGTATGGCGACCACCTAAGATGCTATCCACTGGGGTAACAGGTGCCATTCGGGAACAAGGGCTTTCTCTGGTCAAGCTATGCCCCCCTGGTAGCATCTCAGAGGTAGGAGTTGGAGTAGGCGTTGGTGTCGGCGTAGGCGTCGGAGTTGGTGTATGGACAGGCGTGGCACTACTGTGAGAGGAATGATAGAACTGTGTACTTGTCTGATGGGGTGACAGGATCGTTCCTTGGCCAACTGTGCCTTGACCTTGTAGGGATATATCCACACAACTTAGGTAGGATTGCAAGCTGCTATTCAGCTTCATTTGCTCCTCCATTTGTACGAGCTCTTCTACAATACTATCCTGGGTCATATCATCATCATTGAAGGGGAAATAGTCAATGCTAGCTTGGGCTCCAGCAAAATCAACAATGTCCTGCTGAAGAGAGAGCTGACTGGAGGTCTCAGTTGCCTGGGCCATCAACGGTAACGGATTAGATGCATTCTGCTTGTGTTCTGCTTGCATCTGTTGCGAGTAGTCTTGCAGCGAGTTCTTGAGCTCACTAACAGCAGATACCTCCCGAGAAACACCACTGCTGATTTGTTGGAGACTTTGCTGCAATAAAGCTGTGCTAGTACCAGAAGCTGTTTCGTTCGGGCTGATATTAACAACTTCATTCTCAACTTGAGGACGATTAACAGTGTGAGAGATCCCAATTGGAGTGTCCGAAAGAGCTAAGATTTGAGTTGGAAGAGAGCTACTCTGTTTTAGCGTAACTTTGCATGGAGCGCTCTCTGGTCTTGCTGGGGTGCCAGGTCTCTGGATCTTCTTTGCTGCTATTACAAAACCAGGCCTGGCATTGCTGCTAACATCCAAAGGTTGCTGGGAAATGAATACTCTTTTAACTGGGATGGTATGGGTTTCTAAAACAGATGCAGAGCGTTTTCGAGGGCTTTTTAGACAGAGACCAGCATCTTTAGAAGAAGTGCTTGCAGTTGCCACCGCACAAATGGATGACAATTCGGCATCTACATTCTGGCTAGTAACAGTTAAATACAAAGTACTTTCTGGTTGATCATTGTTGTTATTGCTGCTTGGGGCAAGAGCCTCCATGATTGTACTTGAAGGGGTTGTGGAGTCACTCTTGGCCCTTATCACTCTCTCAGGCACAGGGGATGCCTTAATAAGCAGAGAGGGTTCACTGGAAGCCCTGAATTTAGTGGCTCTTTCATTCTTTTGTCCTGTACTTGCCCCTGATGCAGTGCTTTGTTTATCAACAGCAATAGCTGAGTTACTGTCATTCACAGCTTCGAATGTCACCTTCACCTCATTGGTAATGGTGGATGCTAGTGGGGTTGGGGTCATGGAAGGACGTCCAGCTTTCCCAAGTCCAGATGACTGAAGAGAGCTGGCAGACATCCCATTCTGAGCTTGCTGGGTTTGGTTAGATTCTTCCTGGGAAGCTGTGCTACTGAAGCCTGCCGATGCAGGTCGCAACGGGGTAGGAGTACTACTATTACTGCTACTGTTGGGTGCTAGAGATATTGCAGTCATCTTGACCACATTTACAGAGCTAACATGGGGCGTGGGCATCACTGTCTTGATGGGGCTGTTGGTGATGAGGAGCGTTGGGGGTGAGCGAAGTGCAATGGCGCTTGTGGCGGAAGGTTTAGGTAAAATCTGGGCATATCTGTGTCTGGCCAACCTGTCACCGACTGGGCTGGCAGGGATATTCTGGGGTGTTTTTGGAGACTGCTTAACTTGTTGTGTCACAACCTGGAAGTTCACCGGTACAACTTTTCCCTCTGCTGCTCCAACAGGACTCGGAGAGGTCATTAGTTGCCTGTTTCTCTGAACCTGCAAACAAAACAATAGTTGAAGCAATTGTACATTCAGAAATGTCAAATCATCCATACCGTTAGCAAACAAAATCTCCTTACTGTGATAGGACTTGGAACAGCAGCGACCACAATGCCTATGGTTGGTTGAGGGGACAGCAATGCAGGACTTCCAGAGGTCAGGCTGGATCCAGGGACAGGTGTGCCCGCCTCTGCCCTTCTAGCCTGAGCATCGGTGGGCAAAGGAGAGGTGAGCTTCTGCTCCTGCTGTTTCTTCTGGATCTTCCGCTGCAGCTGCTGTTTGGCGTCTACAGAAGGCGAAAGGAGGGTCTTCACTTGGGGCTGGAATGAGTTGGCTTCACCAGTTGGCACAAACGCAGAGGCCGGCGTAGGGGTTTTCATACCTGCCATTTTTATAAAACAGGTTTACGTTAAAAAACAAGAATGCCAGACTTCCCACAATTCCAAACAGTTTAATCATGCATCATCTAGGTTTGTATGTGAGGTAATTTTTGTCTTGCCTGTTGGGGTTCCAGTCATAACAGTAAGAGCTGCCATGGACTTAGTGCCTATATAGTGACTGTTAAGAAGAAAGCGTGCCAGTTCCTCCACACTGTCAAACTGGCGACTCAAAACCTTCTGAGCCCATTCGCAGACCAGACCACAGGCTGCAGAACGCATCTCGTCTTCGGCACTGGGAGACTGTCCGGCCGACTCCAACAACTCACACTAAAGCAGCAGACAGATAAGAGGGGATTTCCTCATCAGTTATGAGTCTCTAATGCCAAGGTTGCCAAAATACAGCAAAAACAGAAATATTGTGAAGTATTTATGCATTTTAAAACAACTGTCATCTATGTGAATATATGTTAAATTTGTAATTTATTTCTGATGCAAAGCATCATTACTCTAGTCTTAGGTATTACATGATCCTTCAGATTTCATTCTAATATGATTAGACAACAGGATACTCACCCCATCTCCTGATTTGTGTAAGTCCAGGTTAGGGAGTGACGGCATGTGCACAAATGCTTTTTTTCGCAGACCACTGTAGCAGTACGTGATGCATTGTAAAGGTTTAAAACAATTCTCATGACTTCTCACATATGATCAATGCATTCAAAAGGTGTATTACATTAGGTGTACTGTATGTGGCATATCTACAGTATTTGAAATTTTCACAGAAAAGGATATTTTGATTTCCCCCTCATGCCCAAACGACGTGCCTTCATGTTCGGAAAAACGTTTTTCATGATCTTTCCGAAATCAGCTGCACTTAAAGGATGGTAACCCAGATTGTCGCAATAACTCCTGAAAAACAGCATAAGAAACCAATGAGTACAAGCAAACACAACTTCTGTCCAATTACTGCAGCTTTAAATCGCACTCACTTGTATTCGTCGTACACCTCTTGTTTTGGCAGTGAGGTTTCCGGGTGCTCTTCCAAGTGATTTCGGATCCAGTTGAATGCGTACATCTGTTGAGTCCGGCTGGATGACATGGAATTCTGGTCGCTACGGGAAAAACAGAGGAAAAGGAAGGCTTTGAAACGTGATGCTGTAGCAGCAGAAAGCTGTGTGTACAATTGTTGCTCCTGTATAATATATCACGTTACAAGTTACTTCAAGAATTTTTTTCCCTTTGATATAGTTAAAGTTGTAGTACCATAATGCAGGACTTGCAGAGCCCCTCTGATTTTCAGTTCTATTGGACATCATGTTGGGAAAGAGGGGTTGACATGATGGACAGATAAGGGGAAACAAATGATAAAACACAGGAAGCTTGGTATTGCAATGTTATAATTTACACAAAATCTATTTAAATGGAGAAATGATTAGCTCACATGACTCAATACAGCATGATGCAAAAGAACAAATGCAAAATTAGGCAATATTACAAAGAAAAAAATGATATTTATATACACTTCTTGATTTTGTTTCATTAATGCATCTCACTAGATATGCATGTTTCACTGAATGTAAACATGAGTGGATAATAAACATCAGACATATATGCTATGAGTGTGTTTGATATTGCAAAGCACAGAAACCACAAATGGTTTTTGAGGTGTTCAAATCATAAAAAGGAAGGGAGGGGGATATGGAAAGGAATTAATAAATTTAAAATAACATTTACCTTTTGTCATTGCCACTACTGGGACCAGAAGGCAACTTAAGGTAGAGGTAGAGCTTTTCGATATCTGTAAACTTCTCAACATCTTGCTGCATGAATGAAGGACACAAGGATTATGAGTGTAAGGCATTTCACACAAGTTTGACATGATTTGTACTCTAAAAAATGTAAGGTATTATATGTAATAAAAGTGAGATTCTATGATTTAAAAAATAAATTATATCTATTCTATTGGTATTTGGGTGTGAAATTTTATAGAACAACTGATTTTTTATATTTGGTTATGATGTGATTTAGTTTGTTTTAGGAAGTCTTTCCAACTTTTTTCAAAAATTAACAATGTAATTATCATAAAATAAATTTGATTATAATGCACAACATCAAATAACCACACCATTATAACACATTATACACTAAAAGTCACTTGAAGGTTGATTAAGGCCATGATTAATGTTTCAACACATATCCAGTAGTCAAAATTATTTCGGCCCCTGCAAGACTCCGCGGCCCATGACATCACTGTTTTCCCCTGCATTCATTACCGCAAGGTTGGCGTATTCAAAGGGGAAAACCAGGTCCCCTCGAGTCCGGCAGGCGCACAATACTGGAGCGTGTCTGCGCATATGACCAGCGCCAGCAAACCTGCAATCCTGCCCTGCTCTTAGCCGGTTGCCATGTAAACCTTGTCAGTAAACATGCATGTCAATGCTGACACACATCGTTTCAGCATAGGCTCCTCCCACCTCGCTTTCAATTGGCTGGTGAGAATGAATTCCTCTCACCTCTTCCTATTCTATTTGCCTCTTTGTTGCTAGGGGAAACCGGCGCTCATGAACGAGGTGAGGCTTGACAGCCAATGAGCAGTAAATAAAAAAAATAAAAGACAATTCACTGTTATTTCCTAAATGCACCAGGTAGCTGTTATAAATGCTAGGGTTGACATATGAGGTATTGCATAAAACAGACATGCAGCCTTATTCTTTCTGAACATGGAAGCTGTTTGACTCTTTAAAGGTTGATTCTGGCTACTGAACAGTATGACATCTGTATGAAGTAGTTATCTTGCCTCTGATTGGTTGTACAGCAGCAACAGGTGTTACTGGCCAATCACTGAGTAACAAAACATATCATGCTCTTTCTGACTGTGGCTATATTGAAAACTGAACACTGTATGTCATATTCTACTACATCATATTTTTGTATTTTGTACCATATTTACAGTGAACGTTAAAAACAGATAGATCCACTCTAAATTCTAACTATAATCAGATCGATTCAACTCTAAATTCTGATTGCAACAAACTAATTAAAATCTAAATTCTAATAATTGGAAACAGATCAACTCAACTCTAAATTCTGATTGCAAACAGATCAATTCAACTCTAAATTCTGATTGTAAACAGATCAATTCAACTCTAAATTCTGATTGCAAACAGACAGATTCAACTCTAAATTCTAATTGTAAACAGATCAATTCAACTCTAAATTCTGATTGCAAACAGACAGATTCAACTCTAAATTCTGATTGTAAACAGATCAATTCAACTCTAAATTCTGATTGCAAACAGACAGATTCAACTCTAAATTCTAACTGGAAACAGATCAATTCAACTTTCTGATTGTAAACAGACAGATTCAACTCTAAATTCTGATTGTAAACAGATCGATTCAACTTTCTGATTGTAAACAGACAGATTCAACTCTAAATTCTAACTGGAAACAGATCAATTCAACTTTCTGATTGTAAACAGACAGATTCAACTCTAAATTCTGATTGTAAACAGATCAATTCAACTCTAAATTCTGATGGCAAACAGACAGATTCAACTCTAAATTCTAACTGGAAACAGATCAATTCAACTCTAAATTCTGATGGCAAACAGACAGATTCAACTCTAAATTCTGATGGCAAAAAGGCAGATTCAACTCTAAATTCTGATGGCAACAAACAAATTCAACTCTAAATTCTAACTGGAAACAGGTCAATTCAACTCTAAATTCTGATGGCAAACAGACAGATTCAACTCTAAATTCTAACTGGAAACAGATCAATTCAACTCTAAATTCTGATGGCAAACAGACAGATTCAACTCTAAATTCTGATGGCAAAAAGGCAGATTCAACTCTAAATTCTGATTGCAACAAACAAATTCAACTCTAAATTCTAACTGGAAACAGGTCAATTCAACTCTAAATTCTGATGGCAAACAGACAGATTCAACTAAATTCTAACTGGAAAGAGATCAATTCAACTCTAAATTCTGATGGCAAACAGACAGATTCAACTAAATTCTAACTGTAAAGAGATCAATTCAACTCTAAATTCTGATGGCAAACAGACAGATTCAACTCTAAATTCTAACTGGAAACAGATCAATTCAACTCTAAATTCTGATGGCAAACAGACAGATTCAACTCTAAATTCTGATGGCAAAAAGGCAGATTCAACTCTAAATTCTGATTGCAACAAACAAATTCAACTCTAAATTCTAACTGGAAACAGGTCAATTCAACTCTAAATTCTGATGGCAAACAGACAGATTCAACTAAATTCTAACTGGAAAGAGATCAATTCAACTCTAAATTCTGATTGGAAATGGATCGATTCAACTAAATTCTGATTGGAAACAGACAGATTCAACTCTAAATTCTAATTGGAAAGAGATCAATTCAACTCTAAATTCTGATTGCAAACACACAGATTCAACTCTAAATTCTGATTGGAAACAGACAGATTCCAGTCTAAATTCTAATTGGAAAGAGATCAATTCAACTCTAAATTCTGATTGCAAACACACAGATTCAACTCTAAATTCTGATTGGAAACAGACAGATTCAACTCTAAATTCTAATTGGAAAGAGATCAATTCAACTCTAAATTCTGATTGCAAACACACAGATTCAACTCTAAATTCTGATTGGAAATCACAACTTTTTGGATTTACATCTGAAAACAAACAATCAGAAACAATATAGTAAGTTCCAAAACACTTGTACTTATAAACACAAAAGTGTTTGCATTTCTTAACATTTTGTTAAATAACTTTATTGCTCCATTAATATTCAATAAAAATAATTACATATTTGTTGATCATTGTATGTTTAAGAATATAAATGTTCATTAAGTCATAGTTTGAAATGTTTCTGGAAACTATAAATTGATCAAACTATAAAATCATCAAGTCCTAGAGTGTGACATCATATTCTGTTGCCCATATTGGCTTAAGGAATTTTTCTTGCTTTAAATGTAGAGTACCTGCACCTGTTGTACATGAAGGTAAATGATTCCTGGGAATCTGAACCCTGTTTTCATCTTCCTGGTAACAGCCTCCATGGTTACAACTGTTTGTTACTGGTGTCATGACACACTTATATATATATATATTTAATGCCGTACAGCAGGGATGGGCAGCTTCGGTCCTGGAGGGCCACTGTCCTGCAGAGTTCAGCTCCAACCCTAAACAAACGCACCTGAACCAGCAAATCAATGTTTTCAGGGTTACAAGAAAGCTACAGGCAGGTGAGTTTTATCAGGGTTGGAGCTAAACTCTGCAGGACAGTGGCCCTCCAGGACCGATCCCTGCCGTACAGGATCCCACAAAAGCAATAACTAACTTAAAATAGAAAATCCTGCAAGGACTGACTTTTGACTTTCATTTTTGTCAGTTTTGCCTTGAACGTCACTGGTTGAAAGTTGTGGATATTTCTGTCAAACTTTTCTGAAACGTCACATAAAATATTGTTCTCAGCAAACAAAATACTATTTTAACAACAAACAAATGTGGCGTAGAAAACTATTCATCTACAAAAAAGCACAAAACTATATTTGAATATTGAATATTATTCAACTAAAACAATGTTTGATCAGCAACTTCTCATTAATGAGTAAATGCTCAAGTAGTATAATTTTATTTAATGCCATGTTAGCATCTGAGGCCATTCTCATGGTAAAAACTCAATTACAAAAATACAAATATCACATAAATACAATAAAGACCAAGCAAACAAACATACACAGCAAGTAATATTTATAGACTTTTTTTAAATTAATATATGATAAAAATTCTAAAACCTTTTCAGGCAAAATCTTACTAAATAAGTAATTAGGTGAACTAATTTCATAAAAGAGCTTTCTACTTGCATTAAAACCAGGACAGTCCAATAGAATATGTTTAATTGAAAGGGGAGTCTTGCAGAACATGCATAGGGTTGGGTCTTCACCTTTAAGCAACAATGCATGAGTCGAGTAAATGCTCCGACATTTTAAAGTTTTGAATGTTTTTACCATGCTAATTCTGAAATTACCTCTTTCGGGTCAAAATGGACCCGAATGCTTTAGGGGTTCAAACATTTTTTGAAATGAAAAAAATTCAAAACAATAAAGAAAATTATGTACAATAATCTAACAGTACTTTCAGTTACATATTTGATAGAAAATCTAAAATTAAGTCTTTAAAAATTTTTTAATGCAATACTTACCCAATATTACCTCCAAAAATGCTAATTACCTTTATAAACAGTGGCAACAGCAATATAATAAATTATAAATATTCAATAAATACTATATGGCTTATTTAGAATCTGAATTTAGAGTCCATAATATCGGTCTGATAATACAAAACACTAAATGTTCATAATTAATAATAACATAAGAGACTTACCAATATACTCTCCACTTTTGATTGTACAGATTTGCTGTAAAACAAGAAAAACAAAGATTATTAGTGCAGCTGTGCTGCTTAAAGTATAAAACACAGTGAAAATAAAAAAACAAGACATGCCATTGAGTTCCTGATAACAGGCAGGGCATTTCTTGGAGGTGGCTGCACTCATTTAAGATAATACAATTCGTAGAAAGAGCAGGGCTTTTCTTTCAATCTTACTGACGGTGTCAAAGGTCGAGTCAGGGCATGAGTATTTCTACTACACCTGCAGGCTAAACTAACAGGTTTCTTGGTTCTGGAGAAAATAATCTTTTGTGGACATCTCAGGGTAAGAGTATGTAAATCATGGATGTCTGATTTTAGTTGCAATGGATGTACGATTTCATTGCATTGGATATCTGATTTCCAATGCATGTAATATATGATTTCATTGCATGGGGATGGAGTCTGATTTTATCTCATATTTTCCGATGTCATTGCATATGGATAATGTCTGATTTCATTGAATTGTCTGATTTCAGTTGCACAGCGATGATGTCTAATTGCATTGCATGGATTATCTGATATCATTGCTTGGAATGTCTGATGATTTGAATGGGACGTCTGATTTTGAAAGACAACTTATACCTAATTTCCTGTAAAAATCAGACATGAAATGTAATGAAATTACAAGTAGACTTTGCACTGAGATCATATACTTGCATTTGAAATCAGATATGCATGCAATAAAAGTCATATCCAAGAAATGAAACCAGACACCCCAATGCAATTAGAAATCAGACATAATTACAGGAATTGAAATCTTGTATCCAATCAAAATCATACAATCTATGGAATGAGATCAGACATCCCCATGCATTAAATTATATGTTACTTGCATTTGAAATCAGATATGCTATGCAATGACATCTGACAACCAGTGCAATGATATAAATTAAATCAATAATATTAAAAACAGACTCCATCCCGATGCAAAGAAATCAAACATCTATTGCAACTGAAATCAGATATCAAAATGCAATGAAATTAGAAATCAGACATAATCAAATGCACTGAAATCAGATATTACATGCATTTAAAACCATATATGACATATGAAATTAAATCAGTCATTCTATGCAATGACATCAGAAAGTCCATGCAATGAAATCATGCTACAACTGAAATCAGACAACACAATGCAATGCAATTAAAAATCAGACACAATCACATGCACTGAAATCAGATACCACATGCAACAAAATCATACTAGATAGCCATGAAATGAAATCAAACATTCCCATGCACTGAATTAAGATATTACTTGAATCTGAAATCAATGACATCTGACGTCCAGAGCAATGACGAGATAAAATCAGACATCATGCAATGAAATCAGACATCCTGTACAACAGAGATCAGATAATACATGCAACGAAATGAGATATAGGCCTACTGTCCAGGTGAAATCAGGCTGTAAACAATCCTACATAACATGCACTGGAATCAGACATCCCGTTACAAGTGCCAAGCATCAGATGCATGCAAGGTGCTCGAGATGTTTTCGAGATCGGACACTGATCGGATCTCTTACCAAATGGAATTCTTGATCTTGTTGTACTGCAGCGCCGTCGCCTCGAGGCTCTGCAGGGACGGTCCGGGAGCACCGGGCTGTTGTTGTTGATCATCAGCCATCACGGTGAGATTCATGCATGGGAGGAGGAGGAGGAGCAGGAGGAAGAGGAGGACAGTTTCAGCATGTAGGCCTCATTTGAGCGCATAACGCCCGGAGCCGAGGTGAGACGAGCCTTTACCGGGAGTCTGGACCGAGCAGCACGGGCTCGGCGGTCAGATTCGGACGCATAAACAGCGGCGGGCGAGAACGCAACGGAAAAACACGGAGATTCTCGGTGCGGCGGACAGAAACAGCAGCAGCCGCCACGGACCGAGCTGCAGGCGGTAACTGCGCATGCGCACGGGCGTGTGCGCGTTCGCGTGTGTAACCTAGCTACACTTTTGCTGAAATTTGTCTTCAAAAGTGAACAAAATCTCCATTTTATTCATAAATAAAAGTGTTTTTTATTCCAAAAATGTAAAAAAGAGCAGAGTTTGACTTTGTCTTTTACAAAAGAAGTCAAGAAACGCCTTAAAAAGGTCAAGAGGTAATAATACAGTACTTTGATTGACACACAGACACTTCAAGAACGAGTACTTACTTAATATCAGGACTTAAAATAGTGTGGTGGTGTGCTGTTCATTTAAATGATAGAATTCTATAGTATGTCTTTGTGTAGATCGGTAAAAGCTGAATACATGGTGGGAATTTTGGGAGGAATACAGCTTCATAAAATCTTTATTAATATCTAAAAATGTCCAAAGGTTACTGTAGGGATTTGTTTTGGGATTGGTACTTAAAAATCCCAGAATGTACCATGGTAAAGTAATGAAATCACACAATAGACATTGTATGGATTTTCTGTTGTTACTGCATGGAATTTAATTGGCATATATGATGATGATATATGATTTCAGTGCATGTGATTATGTTTGATTTTATGGTATTACCATCTAATACCATTATTATTATTATTATTAATAAGAAAGGTCAACCTACAATGTGTAAAAACGTATTTCATTGTATGGCAATAAATGCTTTATGCTCTA
Organism: Anabarilius grahami; assembly: GCA_003731715.1. Lineage (NCBI taxonomy): Eukaryota > Metazoa > Chordata > Actinopteri > Cypriniformes > Xenocyprididae > Anabarilius > Anabarilius grahami. Next base: position 3,559,894 of record RJVU01072345.1, read on the forward strand.
ATAAATGTTTATTAATGCTTTGGCAATGTAAATCTTTTAAAAATGCCAATAAAGCTATTTAAAAATGAATACACCACAATAGTTGTACACTGCCCTCTGCTGTTGACACAGAATAGCAATACTTCACATTGATTGCTACTGTTGATACGCAACACAGCATAATCATGAGTCTATACTGCCCTCTGCTGTTAATAACTCTACACTGGCCCTCTATATGTCTCTATACTGCCCTCTGCTGTTAATAACTCTACTCTGGCCCTCTATATGTCTCTATACTGCCCTCTGCTGTTAATAACTCTACACTGGCCCTCTATATACATCTCTATATTGCCCTCTGCTGTTAATAACTCTACACTGGCCCTCTATACGTCTCTATACTGCCCTCTGCTGTTAATAACTCTACACTGGCCCTCTATATACATCTCTATACTGCCCTCTGCTGTTAATAACTCTACACTGGCCCTCTATATATATCTCTATACTGCCCTCTGCTGTTTTTAACTCTACACTGGCCCTTCATACATCTCTATACTGCCCTCTGCTGTTAATAACTCTACACTGGCCTTCTATACGTCTCTATATTGCCCTCTGCTGTTAATAACTCTACACTGGCCCTCTATATACATCTCTATACTGCCCTCTGCTGTTAATAACTCTACACTGGCCCTCTATACGTCTCTATAGTGCCCTCTGCTGTTAATAACTCTACACTGGCCCTCTATATACATCTCTATATTGCCCTCTGCTGTTAATAACTCTACACTGGCCCTCTATATACATCTCTATATTGCTCTCTGCTGTTAAGAACTCTACACTGGCCCTCTATACGTCTCTATACTGCTCTCTGCTGTTAAGAACTCTACACTGGCCCTCTATATACGTCTCTATACTGCCCTCTGCTGTTAATAACTCTACACTGGCCCTCAATATACATCTCTATACTGCCCTCTGCTGTTTTTAACTCTACACTGGCCCTCTATACATCTCTATACTGCCCTCTGCTGTTTTTAACTCTACACTGGCCCTTCATACATCTCTATACTGCCCTCTGCTGTTAATAACTCTACACTGGCCTTCTATATGTCTCTATACTGCCCTCTGCTGTTAATAACTCTACACTGGCCCTCTATATACATCTCTATACTGTCCTCTGCTGTTAATAACTCTACTCTGGCCCTCTATACGTCTCTATACTGCCCTCTGCTGTTAATAACTCTACACTGGCCCTCTATATACATCTCTATACTGCCCTCTGCTGTTAATAACTCTACTCTGGCCCTCTATACGTCTCTATACTTCCCTCCGCTGTTAATAACTCTACACTGGCCCTCTATATACATCTCTATACTGTCCTCTGCTGTTAATAACTGTACACTGGCCCTCTATACATATCTATACTGCCCTCTGCTGTTAATAACTCTACACTGGCCCTCTATATACATATCTATACTGCCCTCTGCTGTTAATAACTCTACACTGGCCCTCTATACATATCTATACTGCCCTCTGCTGTTAATAACTCTACACTGGCCCTCTATATACATCTTGTACTTTGTTTCAATTTTCATATATTTTAAAATGGATAGGAAGGATATTCACTCACACATGCTCTTTAACAGCAAAAATAGCACTCAAATCATGAAAGTAAATAAATTTCTCTTGAAATGTGATGTATTTACCATCAATGTCCCAGATAAAACAAAACCAAATCATAAGTTATATCTCATAATCTCTTCTCAAGTGTCGTTTATTAAACTTATGAGGTCAGAGGTCACCTAACAGCGCATAGAGCTTTCAAAGCATAAACATCACATTTACTGAATTATTGCATATTTATTGGCCTTGAAAATGTTATTTGTTAAAACCTGCATATCAGAACTGCAGTGTTTTATTATTTAAATGCATACTACATGCTTATGCACCTTAATATACGCGTCAGTAATCTTTCATAAATAAGATAAAACCATTTCAGATTTAGCCCGTTTATAATCTGTCCGTCTGTGATGTAAAGAGCTGTTGGAGGAGCTGATGCAGACGGAGACTCGACCTGACGACTGAGTCTGTGACACACAGGCTATAGATTAACACATCATTCAGAATAACATCACACTAGTCTTTCTGTCTCTGCTCTATATACTGCATACTCACCTTCTGAACTTGATTGATTACACTCCAAAACCTATAATATATGAAAATACTCTATTTATTACATAAAGACAAAAACAAATCATAAGTTATTTCTTCTCAAGTGTTGTTTATTAAAGTTATAACACCTAGATGACGTACTATTTGCCAAAATATGCAGTATACAACAAAGCATACTGTTGTTAAATAAAACTATTAAAAATTGTTAAGTGAAATTAAGCTGAAATAAAATTATATACAAACATTAGATGGGATAAAACAATGAAAGAACTCAATGAAAATGAAATTAGTTGAAGTACTAAAATCACTAAAACTATTTTTTTTTTAAACTTGCAAAAGAATAAAAATTTAAAAGCGCATAGCAAAATGACTAAAATCTTAAGCTAAAATTAAAATGAAAACTATACAAATAAAAATCTGATTCAAAATATTAATACTATAATACAAAAATAACACTGCACTGCACAGAATACTGAATCCCACAATGCAATGCACTCAACATAATTCCTGACTCATGTAATCAGACTGACAATAAGACATTTTTAACATGAAATATGGTCATGTCACAACATTGCAGCACACTGCTTGCATACTACACACTATGTTTACTTTCAACACAGCACAAGTTCCTCATTTATAGAGTCCTGGTGCGTCAAGTAGACACTGTCTTCAGCTCAAACGCCGACTGACTGAACGAGTCCCATTAACAATCCAATCAGCAGGCCGGAGAGGGGCAGGAGGGCCGTTAGAAAGAATAACACGCACCCGGGGGGTAATCAGCTGCGAGAGGGGTGCTTAACCTGACGCATGGACCCCATTGTTCTCCTAAATGGGTATGTGTCTCTAATTGCCCAGTTAGGTCCCTCAGTAGCTGCCGTCTGTCCAGGGCAGTAAAGTGGCTCAGAAGGCTGGGGCCGACGGGAACAGAGCCACAGACTTTAGATGGACTTTAGTCTGTCTGTTTTAAAATCATTTCAGTGCGCTTTCTTGTCATAAAGTGATTCCAGACTGATTTCTCATCTCGTGTGTTTTGTCTTCCAGACAGACATTGGTCAGATCAGACTGTCGTCAAACATGTGGCTCGGGGCTTCAGGACAGTCTGTTAGTCTGGAAACAACTTTACACCTCAGTGCAGAAACCTGATGTCTCACAGAAAACAAATAGAAATGTAGTTAGTTTATGTCTTCTGCAACTTGTTTTTGGCATATGGCATACGTCTGTAGTTGACAAATAACACGTGCGTTACGCTTTTCAGTTCAAATCTATATAAATGTGTAAGGAAAAGTTTATAATTTAGGTCTGTAACTGGGTGAAAGTGCTTTTGACTAAATTTTAGTATATTTCATATTTGTATTGTTCAGTTTTATCATCTGAAATTGTCTTAAAGTATAAAAATATGTGTTTGCAGTTTAACATTTCATTCTGAAAGTCATTTTTCAGGCCTGGAAAAGTGATGAAAAATGTATACAATTCATAGTGAAATGAAATGTTGTATTTATGTGCACTTTTAAAATATTTCATTGGCTAAAAATGCCATTTTTAATGAAAATTAATTTGTCAAAAAATGAAATTACAGCATGTACTTGTAAAGTTAGTACACCAGACCCTTTAAACTAAAAATGAGCTGCACGTGAAAACGCAATGATTTACTAATGAGAAAAACAATACGTTTTAAGTGACGAAAAGGTTATTTCTGAAAGTTCCCTAAAACGCCTATTTTTTAAAAATCTTTAAAAACATTTTAAATGAACATTTAGGGAACATTCCATTTTGCAAACAGTACTGGAATGTTACTTTTGAATGTCCTCTGAACATTCCGAAAACAAATAGTAACATTTAAAAATGTAACAGAAAAAAAACATTCCATGAACATTCTGAGAATATTATTACTGACCAGCTAACTTTGAACGAACGTCATTGGAAGAACCTTGCCAGAACATTCTGAGAACGTTCCCTGTTAGCTGCTGGGATCACAGCATGCATTCAAATATAATTTTTAGTATAAATAACTTGACAACACTGTAGTCTGCAGACGCTGGTTTGGCCAGAGGGACCCTGCAGAAGTGAAGGGCTGTAAATGCTAATGTCACGAGCACTAATGTGAGATAATCCAGTGAAGTACGCTGCGTTAAGCACGTCTGAGACATTAGAGGGACAATGCCCTGTTACATCTGCAGCACGAGCTTGAGGATTTGAATACGAATGCAGCCGCTGTGGTCAGATCAAAGCTGGGCCGCTGGACAGGTAGACTGCAGACAATGGCAGACAGGCTGCTCACGAGGCTCTCGCTGGCAGAGGAAGCTCAAATTGACATGCTGGAGACAGAGGAGCTGTCAGCGCGCTGGAGACGCCTGTCTGCCCACCGGTCTCCACGCAGACCAGACGTTCAGCACAAAGCTTTGCAGGAACACGTCCTCGCTGCTTCGCGAAAAACGTCTGTTATAGAATATAATGGTGAGAAAATGTTGTAGAACGAAGTACACACACATATATGAGCTATGAAAGTCATCCAGAAGGGATAAAGAACACATCCGCACATAATGTGCCTTTGACACTGGTACATTTGACACGGTTTGTGCTGTAAATGTAAGGAACATACATTTCTGCATCTGATGTCAGTGGAACGACATGAATGTTATAGGACACTATTTTAATTATACATTTTTAAATGGGTGAAATATAATATTTTATTTTAAAAAATGCAGTGAAATTTTGACTGTTTCAGTAAATTGCAGCAGATTTCAACCATCTTAAATGATATTTTCATTATTTATCGTTCACATTTATAATCTGAACATATAAATTAATCTTGTACTAAAATTTTTTGCACTAACATTTTATTATCATTTAACATTCAATTTTATCATCTGAAGTGATCTGAACATATAAATGATTCATAAACTGAAAATGTCACAAAAAATAGGTTTACACAAGTATTTTATTAAAATTAACAAAGTGGTTTTGACTAAATTGCAGCAGATTTCAGCCAACATATTTACTGATTAGTGTGGACACTAAAGATGTCACAAAAATTTGTTTGCACAAATATTTTATTAAAAAATATGTAGTAGAATTTAGTAGGTGGTTTTGATAAAATCGCAAGATATGGCAGCAGATTTCATATTGATATCATACACATATTGATTGATATTTTCATTGGTTATCAAACATGAACGTATAAATGAACCATATACTAAAAATGACACCAAAAATGATGTTTGCGCAAGTATTTTATAAAAAAATGTGTAGTAAAATCTACAAAATGATTTTGACTAAATTTCATGAAATTGCTGCATATTTCAGCAAACATTTTTACTGATTTTTTCATTATTTATCGTTAAGTTTTATCTTATGAAATGATCTTAATGTGGACACTAAAAAGTCACAAAAAAATTGATTGCACAAATATTCTATTCAAAAATATGTAGTAAAATTTGCAAAGTGCATTTGACCAAATTGCATGAAATTGCAGCAGATTTCTGCCAGCATATTTACAGATTTTTAAAAAATTATTTATCGTAATGTTTTATCATCTGAAATGATCTAAACGTGGACACTAAATATGTCACAGAAAATTTGCTTGCACAAATATTTTATTAAAAATATATAGCGAAACTAGTGGTTTTGACTAAATTTCGAGATATGGCAGCAGATTACATATTGATAACAAACATATTTATTGATATTTTCATTCATTATCAAGGATTTTATATATATAAATGAACCATGTCTTCAAAATTTACAAATTTGTTTTGACTAAATTGCATGAAATTGCAGCAGATTTCTGCCAACATATTGATTGATTTTTTTCATTATTTATCATTAAGTTTTATCATCTGAAATGATCTGAGTGTGGACACTAAAAATGTCACAAAAATTTGTTTGCACAAATATTCTATTAAAAAATATGCAGTGAAATTTACAGAGTGGTTTTGACTAAACTGCAGAAAACTGCAGCAGATTGCAACCAACATATTTATTGATTTTTTCCATTATTTATCATTCAGTTTTATCATCTAAAATGAATCCTGCACCAAAAATGTCCCATGAAATAAAGTTTGCACACTGTATTAGTGACACCGGCAGCCCATGTGACTCTGCAAACGGAGGTTAAGTGAGTCTCTTTGATTGTGTATTTAATGTCCCCCCTCACACCCCCCCGTCTGGGGCCCGTTATCTCCTGCTCGTCACCCTGTCTGCGGCCCTCAGATGTGTCGTTGATAACATCTGCCCGCCTCTATATAAAGACAGACCCGGCTCAGCTCCGGCATCACTCACCCATCATGGATCTCTCCTGCCTGCTGCTCCTCTTCTCTCTCTTCTCCCACGCCGGGGCCTTCGACCTGGGCCAGACCACACGCTGCGTCCCCGTCCCTCACCAGATGAGCGTCTGCCAGGACGTGCCGTACTCGGAGATGAGGTTACCCAACCTGCTGGGTCACAGCAGTCTGGAGGAAGCGGTTCCTCGCTCGGACGACTGGAGGACGCTGCTCCACACCGGCTGCCACCCGCAGGCCCGGGCCTTCGTCTGCTCGCTCGTCGCTCCCGTCTGCCTGGACAGGTACGTGCAGACGCTCTTCATCCTGAACAGAGATTTACTGATTCAGCACAGCGCTTTTGACTGAATCACAGCAGATTTTTAACCTATATATTCACTGATGTTTCATTATTTATCATTAAGTTTTATCATCTGAAATGAGTGTATGAATGAATCCTGTACTAAGAGTTGATCTGAACGTATGTGATCACGTCTGCAGGTTCATCCAGCCCTGTCGTAGCGTGTGTGTGGCCGTGAAGGAGAGCTGCGCTCCCGTGTTGGCCTGTCATGGACACTCTTGGCCCGAAGCCCTGAACTGCGACCGCTTCCCAGCGCAGGACGACACGTGCCTGACGCCGCTGCCCAAACACATCAGCGCCTTCTCCAAAGGTCAGACCTCCAACACTCACTGACCGCATCTGACAAATGCAGAAATGTGCCTGTAAATGCATTGAGTTAACCGTATATTCCTGTCTGCAGAATTCCCTCAGCCTGTGTGTCAAAGCTGCCCGTCTGTGGAGGAAGCGCCGTCTCTCAAAACCGTGCTGGACGCCCTCTGCCTCAATGACTTCAGTAAGCAGATATTCATATTCATATCAGTTCAGCACATTGAAGGCAGGAGTTTCGTGTGGAAGACCATTTCTGACACTTAAGAATAAAAAATCATGCTTTTCTAAATCATAATTAGTGGACATTATGACATAATGTCATTTATGAGATGAAAAGTTGAAATTATGACATATTCAATCATATTTATCAGATGAAAAGTCAAAATTTATGTTACAATTATGACTTGATTTCGACTTTTATGTCATAAGTCTTAAAAAGTAATGACATACTAAGTCATAATTATGACTGTCATAGTTTCGATTTTCTTAATCTCATAATGACTGTATGTCATAATTTAGACTTTTTATGTAATAATTTTAACTTTTTATGCCATAATTTAATATTTTTATGCCATAATTAAGACTTAGTCATAATTATGATCAATTATGATTGATTTTTTTTAAATCTCAAAATTATGACTTGGTCATGGTAATGAATTAACATGTCATAATTCCTATTTTTTATCTTATAGTTATGACTTAGTATGTCATAATTATTACATTTATGTCATAATTTCATATTTTTGTCATAATTAAGACATCCCTTTTTGTCATAATTTCCAACTTACAATAATTTTTGCATTATGACATAACAATAACTTTGTATGTCCTAAGTTAAACTTTTTATGTCATAATTTAGATCTTTTTTTTTAAATCTCAAAATTATGACTTTGTCATATAACGACTTAGTATTTCATAATTATGACTGTCACTTTTTATGTCATAATTTCTACCTTACAATAATTTTTCCCTTATAATGACATAATATACCTTATAATAGTATGTTATAACAATGACTTTGTATGTCATAATTTTGACTTTTTATGTCATACTTTCCACTTAAATTTGTCATAATTATTACTTTTTGTCATAATGTCGACTTTTATGTAATAATTAAGACTTTATTTCATCACTTTAAGTCTTTTATGACTTACCTTCCATAACTCCCCCTCTTTTCTCCCTGCAGCAGTGAAAGCCAAGATCTCCCGGCGGCGCGTGCCGTCCTCGGAGCCGGAGCTGACGGTCGAGGGCCCGGTGGAGTTCATCCAGCGCGGGCCGCTGCTGCCCTACGACACCTCCAGTCTGCTGCAGCGCTGGCTGCTCATCAACCTCAGATGCGCGCACACGCTCGTCAGACCCGGCCGCGCGCAGCTCTACCTCATCACGGGAACCATGCGAGCGAACGGATCCATCGAGCTGTCCAACCTGTTCCCGTGGCTGAAGAAAGACCTGCACATCACTTCAGCGACGCGCAAATGGAAGCACCACAAGTGCTGAACGAGCTCGAGACTGTGGGAAGAACAAGAGACTATTGTAGATTAAGAACACCTAAAATCATATGATTATATGAGAGTGATGCTGTTTCTAACGCCCCCTTGTGGTTGGGCATATAATTCAAACTCTCTCTCTCTCACACTCACACACACACACACACACACACACACACAGCTCTTTAATCTCATAGACTTGAGATGCACTCCAACTGTTGTACAGAGATTAAATAATTGTAAAGAATATTATTTTCTATTCAGATGTAATTTGTAAAGAAAAAAATTCAGATGTAAGTGTATTTATGTCTGTTTTTCATTGTTTTGTGTGTGCTGTAAATAATAAATGTTTCTAAACTATATTATGGTGTTTTTGAATTTTTTTTTGTGAAAACTAAAATGAGCATCACTATGATTTCTACACTGATCAGTGCAGTCATGTGACACTGTAGATTAGATTAGATATTTTTCTACCAAATAAATAGTTTACACTATACACTCTAAAAAATGCTGGGTTAAAAACAACCCAAGTTGGGTTGAAAATGGACAAACCCAGCNTGCACTCCAACTGTTGTACAGAGATTAAATAATTGTAAAGAATATTATTTTCTATTCAGATGTAATTTGTAAAGAAAAATATTCAGATGTAAGTGTATTTATGTCTGTTTTTCATTGTTTTGTGTGTGCTGTAAATAATAAATGTTTCTAAACTATATTATGGTGTTTTTGACAATTTTTTTGTGAAAACTAAAATGAGCATCACTATGATTTCTACACTGATCAGTACAGTCATGTGACACTGTAGATTAGATTAGATATTTTTCTACCAAATAAATAGTTTACACTATATACTGTTCAAACGTTTGGGGTCAGTAAAGTGTTTAATGTTTTGTTTCTTCTGTTCATTGAGGCATTTTTTTAAAATCAAAAATACAGTAAAAATTGTGAAAATATTATGTGAATATAATCTATGTGAATATATATTAAAGTGTGATCAAAGTTGAATTTTCAGCATCATTACTCCAGTCTTCAGTGTCACATGATCCTTCAGAAATCATTCTAATATGATGATTTGATGCTCCGGAAACATTTATGATTATTATCAATGTTGAAAACAGTTCATATTTTTGTGGAAACCGTCATACATTTTTTTTTAGGATTCTTTGATGAATAAAAAGTTAAAAAGAACAGCATTTATTAGAAATAGAATTCTTTTGTAACTTCTTTTGTAACATTGTAACACTTAATTACATAATTTAAACTTTCTATCTTATAATATCATCATGTCATAATAATGACTTGGTATTTCATAATGACTTTTAATGTCATAATTTCGATTTTGTAATCTCTTGACAGTCATAATAATGATATAAATTTTGACTTTTTATCCTATAATTATTAAGTATATCATAATAATGACTTCGTATGTCATAATTCTGACACTTTTGTCATAATTTAACGATTTAAATCATACTAAAATCGAGTAAAAAACACTCCAAGCTCCAAATTTTTGTCCAAGCGGGACCGACAGGTGTGTGTGTTTAAGCTCATACTCAGCAGCGCCCCTGTAGGCTGGAGCAGGAACTGTAATGTCGTTCACGCTCCTCTATTGTTTGAATGGCTTGATGTCCATGAGAGGCTCTGAGACTTTAGAGCTGCTGTTTAACAGGCTGATTTTTTTCTTTTCTTTGACCAATTATAGATTTTTTAAAAAACGATGTTCAATATTTCCTCACTCTAACACTAAAACATTCTAGGACAATTACTATATAAATAAACAAAATACTCAAATGCTGTTTTAGTATGTAACCAGAAATTATTTATTATGCATCATTCTACATCTGTACAATATTTGATCAATTTAACAGTGAATACCTAAAATCTATTAGTTTCAAACTTTGCATTACATTAAAATGATCTTCCACCCAGAGGTCAGAACAGTAAATATTAAAAAAAAAATATACTCAACCAGGATAAAATTAAATAAAACTGCCATTAATAGGGGGGAAAAAAGCAACCGAACAGGTGTCGCTCTATATCAGGTCAAGACTGAACATTTTATGCTGACTTACTGCAATGAAAATGTTCAGCAGCTCAATCAAATTGTGTGAACTGAATGAGTTTAACATTTACACTTTAGTTGAACCAGCTGAAGATTTTCAATGAAGCCGTTGTAGGATGATTTCACAGAGGATGATAAACACCAAACAGCCAAACGTGTGAATGAAAGATTTTCATCTACAACATGATTAACAAACTCACTATATGATTTACTAAACCTCTGGATTACTGTTCCCCATGACACAAGCTCTTTATGATCTTTGATACTTTTGCTCTTATTAGTCATGCCATTACAGTAATAGGGGTTAAACTTGATGAGGGACGACACTGTGATTTTATATAGGTTTAAATGGAGAAACATCATAAAACTTTATTGACAACAACAGTTTCTATATCAATATCCTAATAGAATAGAATAATAGAATAGCCTTAAATAATGTTTAGTCAGAAAAAAAAACAGAAAAAAGGTACAAAAGCTGTAAAAACCATTAATATGTACCTTTAGGAGGTAAATAAGTTGTAAAGGTGAATCTTATGAAAGAGTTCGACGCCAGTGATCTTGTACTTTTTACCCTGAGAGTACAAAATAACATATGTTATTTCACATTTTCATTTTTGATTGAAAAACAAATTTGAAGACTTTAAAATGATTCATTGTAGCTTAAGTGTCTAAATACTTTAGGGAGCCACTGCATATAAACATTATTTAAATCTTCAATTCAATTCACATTTATTTGTATAGCGCTTTTCACGATACATATCATTTCAAAGCAGCTTTACAGAGAATGCATGTCAACATTACAATTTAAAGAATGCAGTTAGCAAATAATGTAATAATTTAAGCATTTAATTTACAATCACTGTTAGCAGTTTAACTGAACGTAAAAGCAATGAGCTCCTGGAAAAATGAATTACATTAACAATAATCAGGATATAGAAATTGTGCAATGTGCATGTTGATCCAGAAGATTGCGTCTTCCGAAATCCTCGCAGGAGTTGGCGCCGTCTTCTTAAGAGGCCGGATCCAAACTGAAGCTGATGTCCTCTCTAGTCACCTCGGGACGGGCGTCCCGAGGCAAAACAGAAAAGCAAATGGAAAATAATTAGCGTAGCTGCTGTTCATAACATTAAGCAAAGATAATAATGTGCAATTGATCTGGTATGAGAGGCATTATGTGAATGCTTGGCTAAAGAGATGCGTCTTTAATCTAGATTTAAACTGGGTGAGCGAGTCTGAGCCCCGAACATTATCAGGAAGGCTGTTCCAGAGTTTCGGAGCCAAATGTGTAAACGCTCTCCCTCCTTTAGTGGACTTAGATATCCTAGGTACAACCAGAAGTCCAGAGTTTTGTGATCTTAAGGAGCGTGAAGGATTGTAGGGCGATAGAAGATCGGTTAAGTACACAGGAGCTAAACCATTTAGAGCCTTATAGGTCATTAGCAATACTTTATAATCGATACGGAACTTAATAGGTAACCAGTGTAGAGATGATAAAATTGGTGATATATGATCATATTTTCTTGACCTGGTAAATCTTCACCTGAATCAATTATCTAAAATTTCACCTGAATCAAAACAATGTAATTCCTCATCAATTATTAACATCTGTATGACAAATAAATTGTATGGTTTGTGATCTATCTACCTACACAAAGATAGAGAAATTATACTCACAGTGTGTGAATGAATGTGCTCCTGACTTTCTGGTGAAACACAAAAGCAGAAGATATTCTGTACAACTGGATAATGAATGATTTAATGGAGGTCCCTAAAGCTCTTTCATATAACTAACCTCAGAAATTATCCTAATTGTGAAAAAAGATAGAAGAAACATTTCAGAAGATTACTCCTTCCTGTTCCTCAAAAACATTTAAAGAGTAAATAATCATGACTTTATGACAACCAGCGAACAAAACAAGTCAGAAGTGAACACATAAACTCATTGTGTTGAATGTGTGTGAGTGTCAGAGACGCTGTAGAAGAACAAAGTACGGGCCGGTCAGTCCAGAAACACTCCTGCTCTGTTAGAGGAGATGAAAGGGCAGATATGATGTTCTCTGATTATTGTGACGGACAGTGAATCTGTAATCAGAACAGTTCAGACTCCAGGATATTTTGTTGAATCCAAATTTACAGTGTCTCCTTCCTTTCCTGCTGATTCCTTTATATGTCACTGATATTCACTCCATTCGTCCTCCAGTAACAGCGTCCAGTCAGACTCTCCCTACACAGAACCTGACGACACTCATCAAATCTGTTCGAATGGCCAGACACTGAAGACAAGAAAAGAACAAAACAACATTAAGAGTGTGTCTGTGTGTGTCATACACACCATAAAACTGCACACATTTACTTAATGAGGATATTAATTATAATAAATGATAAATGTTTATCACATGAGCAAGAGTGAAAAACAGCGAGGATCACAACGGTCAAAGACACCAGTCTAATGCTTGTTTATAAGAAATAGTGAAGACAAATGAAAGAACCGTGTGTGAAAGACCTCAAATGTGTTTTAGCTTGTCAAAATGATCCCTTGATGGTGAAGACAATGAAGCTGCAGAAGAAGATCCAGTGTCAAAACATGGAAGAGCCTCAATTGTATGGGAGTATTTTGGTTTTAAACACTATGAAGAAACTCAATCAAAAATGCCATAAAACCTGTACAGTAGATCATGTGCAGTCACTCAAAGAGGAAATATGACAACCCTGTCAGTCCAAACACAACATGGTTATATTCTTACCAAAGAAGAAATCCAGTGATTCTGAGCCAAATATAACCTACCCTTTCTTAAAGGGACAGTTTACACAAAAATTTACACTCTGTCATCATTTACTCACTCTCATGTGTTTCCAAACCTGCATGGATTTCTTGTGCCGAACACAAAAGATGATATTTTGAAGTTTTAGTGACCACTGACTTCCACTGTAAGGGAGAAACACTGAGACTTTTCTTACTGAAAAGAAAATGTCTTCTTTTGTGCTCCACAGAATAAAGAAAGGCATACAGGTTTGGATGACATGAGGGTAAGTAAATAATGACAGATTGTAAATGTTTGGGTGAACTATCTTTTTAAGAAGGTCTACTCATTGAGATTGATATTGTAACAAAGTAAATCAGGAATATTTTCCTCCACGCAGCTCTACTACAGACCCTTTCCACATTTCACTCCACCGTACACTTGTAGATGGAGAGACTGAAATACAAATATAGACATTCACAGGATGAGATGAATCTTACTGCTCAACATACTCGAGTTTGTTCAGTGTGAAGTTTGGATCCTTCAGTAGATCACAGATGATCTTGACTCCTGATTCTCCCAGGTTATTGCGGCTCAGATCCAGTTCTCTCAGGTGTGAGGGGTTTGAACGCAGAGCTGAAGCCAGATAACCACAGCCTTCATCTGTCACCTCACAGTCACATAATCTACAAACACACACAGAAACAATGAAGATATCTGTGACATCAGAACTCACAACAAACACTTGTTGAATCTGTTGAATAATTACACATCCATTTAATATAAAATGATAAGAGTGAAATCTCTCTCATGTCATAAACTATAAGTTCTGCTGAAAGGAGAATATGGTTCTGATCAGGGGCCGTATTCACAAAACATCTTAAGGCTAAAAGTAGCTCCTAAATTGCCGATTTAGGAGAAACTCTTAAAAATAATGGGCGTGTCAGTCCTAATTTTAGGAGTCCTAAATTTTTGCTGACAAACACGGTTTGTTGTTTGTTCATCAATATAACAGACTCTCACACTCTTACTGTATGATCCTGTACGACACCAAAATTGAGCTCTTCAGAAACAATCACAGAATACGACAGAGCTTGTCACACTGGAATGAATAATTCAGTAAAAACACAATGTGAGTCTCTATTCTCTCTGATATCTCTGATGTAATCAGCCTGGTCTTCTTTACATTAGCGCTGATTTGATTGTTTGAATGAATTCGATTACTGGATCACTAAAATTTTCCCAGAGTTTAACAGCTTAAAATAGTCTGATCACAAACAGAGAAGCAGAATCGGGTTAAAGGGTGAGAATGGAGATTTCCTCCAGGATTACAGGTGCTCCTGACTTCTAAGATCATCAAACTGTGTGACGAAAATTACAGTAATGATGCAGCTTCAAGTAGCCTACTTTTGTTATTTATTTGTGTTAATTGTGTTCAATTATTTCAACCCATTAAGGATTTAAATGAATCGCACGTTAATTTAAATGAATCAACATACCAGACCAGATTTCTGTGTTTTGTAGATAAAGCTAACTAAGCAATATCACAAGAGCAAGAGTGAAAAACAGCGAGGATCACAATGGTCAAAGACGCCTGTCTAATGCTTGTTTATAAGAAATAGTGAAGACAGATGAAAGAACCGTGTGTGAAACACCTCAAACGTGTGTTAGCTTGTCAAAATGATCCCTTGATGGAGAAGACAATGAAGCTGCAGAAGAAGATCCAGTGTCAAAACATGGAAGAGCCTCAATTGTATGGGAGTATTTTGGTTTTAAACACTATAAAGGAACTCAATCAAAAATGCCATAAAACCTGTACAGTAGATCATGTGCAGTCACTCAAAGAGGAAATATGACAAACCTGTCAGTCCAAACACAACATGGTTATATTCTTACCAAAGAAGAAATCCAGTGATTCTGAGCCAAATATAACCTACTCTTTCTTAAAGGGACAGTTTACACAAAAATTTAAACTATGTCATCATTTACTCACTCTCATGTGTTTCCAACCTGCATGGATTTATTCTGCCGAACACAAAGATGATATTTTGAAGTTTTGGTGACCACTGACTTCCACTGTAAGGGAGAAACACTGAGACTTTTCTTACTGAAAAGAAAATGTCTTCTTTTGTGCTCCACAGAATAAAGAAAGGCATACAGGTTTGGATGACGTGAGGGTGAGTAAATAATGACAGATTGTAAATGTTTGGGTGAACTATCTTTTTAGAAAGTTTACTCATTGAGATTGATATTGTAACAAAGTAAATCAGTAATCTTTTCCTCCATGCAGCTCTACTACAAACCCTTTCCACATTTCACTCCACTGTACACTTGTAGATGGTGAGACTGAAATACAAATACAGACATTCACAGGATGAGATGAATCTTACTGCTCAACATACTTGAGTGTTTTCAATGTGAAGTTTGGATCCTTCAGTAGATCAGAGATGATCTTGAGTCCTGATTCTCGCAGGTTATTCCAGCTCAGATCCAGCTCTCTCAGGTGTGAGGGGTTTGAACGCAGAGCTGAAGCCAGATAACCACAGCCTTCATCTGTCACCCCAAATTCACATAATCTACAAACATACACAGAAACAATGAAGATATCTGTGACATCAGAACTCACAAACACTTGTTAAATCTGTTGAATAATTACACATCCATTTAATATAAACTGATAATAGTTAAATCTCATGTCATAAACTATAAGTTCTGCTGAAAGGAGAATATGGTTCTGATCAGATCTATACAGCCATCTACCAGATACTGAGGATCATAAACTCATAGATTTGTATCTCCTGAAGGATACAGTCGTGTTCGAGGAAGTTTGGGTTTGAGGTTCTGAGTAAATAAAAATGCTTCATCAGCACCCTAAACTGTGCTGTTGACACTCAACACATTGTTTTCTGCACAATAATATTCTTCTTTCCTTTTAGAGAGAGTGACTCTTATACATATACAAAATTCATGCATTAATTTGGACGCTCTAACCAGTGATAAACACAAGAAGAAGTGTTCGACCCATCTGAATTCAACACTCCTGTGATATGAGAACCGTGAAGGGAGTTTCTAACAATAGAAATAATGTAGAAATTATGAATTTCATTTTTTTTTGGTAAAAATCATTTGGCCAAATATCTTCAATATCTTCATTTTAATGAACTTTAATTTAATTAAAAAGAGATTCAATAAGGAAATGCTGTTAAGACCCTGATGAAAGATATCTCTCAATCTGTCAGAATTAAACATAACCCAATATAAATTAAGAGTTAACGTTTTACTTTTATTTTGTTAATAGTAGTACTGCACTCAAAACTAACGCTTTACTGTCAAATATTTATCAGAGTATTATTAGTATTATTAGAGATTTTTTTTTCTTTAATTTGAAAAAGAAAAAACATTGAAATAAATTCACAGGAATGCATCGGCCGGATAGGTGGGATTTATCCAGGAAGGGCCAATCCTGACAATCCTGATTCTCTACAGGCAGCAGTTATTTGTAATGCGGTTGTTATCAGATGTAGAAAGCAGCAAAATGTTTTGTCCAGCACACTGAATTTGCTTTTAATAGTCAAGTCAGGTCAACTTTATTTAGCACTTTACAGATCAAAGCAGTTTTACAGCAAAGTAAACCATCAGATTGAAGGTGATTCTCACAAAACTGTTTTCTACAAGCTTCAAGGACCCTTGGAGTAGGACACCAAATAATCAAATGATATAGCCTAAGGAGTTCATATAATTCTATTATATAATAAATTGATGCACACCATGTCATGAGCCAGGTTTGATTTGTTCCTCATTTTCTTCTTTCTCCCTCTCTTTTCTTAAAGTTGGCTTCAGCTGTGTCTCATTTCTCTCAGCATTTGCGCTGATTGCTCGCGCACCTGTCGCGCTGCCTTTCTGATTGTCTTGGCTATTTCTTGCTGCTGTTTGCCACGCTTCGGTGTCGGATGATTGTTACCTGTTGTTGGCATTCTCGCTCTGCTAACTGCATGATATCCTAGACCTCTGTTATTGTATCTACCAGAGTCGTAGTCCCAATCCCAGTCACAGTAGCCGTCTCAGGACCAGTCCTCCTGAGCCCTCGGCTCCCTCTGCCAGGTTTTCTCCAGCTGACTGCCATGGTGAACTCCATCTTCTGCGTGAGGAGTTCCAGTTCTGAGACCGAGCTGCAGCTCGCCCCTGCCTGCGGACTGTGACCTTATTTTGTTTTCTGTTTTCCAGTTGCGAGTGCTTTCTTGCTACGGCACTCGGCAGTCTGCCTCTGTTGAACTGAAAGTTACTGATTAAACTGTTAGATTGCACTTTCTCGCCTCTCGGTCTTCAGCCGCAAAACACACCAAAGCACCATGAAAAAAACATTAGAGAAAAAACAGAATTCACAGTGTATAGTGGGTGTACAGAGAAACAACAAAGAGCTTGTTCACATTTTAGATGAGTCAATCTGCGATACCGAACAAGACCACGTGGAGATGCCAAAAACTCATAAATCAACCGCCTTGACTTGACTGCATAAACCTACGATCACTAAACACAGCAACATACACATGACAAATCAAACATTATCCTGAGTGTGTGTGGAAACAACACAAATGTACTGAAATGTGTCAGGACATGAATGTATGGAATTACATTTCTGCCACAATTCCGCACGCGCAAGACATTATTTTGAGCGCGCAAAAGGGCATTTTGCACGCGCGTGAACTTAGTTTTTCGGAGAAATGTTCGTCTCGCAAATAAAAAAGTATTTTGAGCAAACGAAAATCAATTTTGCATTTAAAAGAAGTTTATTTGGATGTGCGCAGATGTTCTCTTCGGCATGTGCAACGTTTCATTTGCTTGCTCTCCCGATACCCACACTGAGTGCTCTCAATCGCCAATGGCTCGCGTGCTCAACACAACAGAGCGTTACAACGTGCCACAATTCCAGCCAATCAGAGATGAGGCTGCTAAATTCTGATTGGCTGGCTTGACAACCAATCACAAGATTCCCTGCTTTACCGACAGAGGAATGGCTTGAACACTATCAAAGTCCCTTTAAGACTTTATAAAGTCTTTGACACTACTTATTTTCAAGTTCAAATGTCTACCACTCGAAGTAGATTATTTTTTTTAATCAAAAATCCTATTGTATTATTACATAATGGCATGTCCCAGTGTTTGCTACACCTCAATTGACTATATGCAACGGAGCGTTCTTTAGAACTTCCACAATAATAATGTGCTCGAAAACTTCCGGTGACATGTCACTTGCTGGTGTGTTGAGCATCAGTTGTTTAATACTTAGTTTATAATCAGAATATAATCACTTAAATAGTCAGGCATAGCATTAATTTAGTTATTCAAATGTAAGAAATTATAAAAAAATAATAAAATAAAGACATACTGTCACAGAGACGAACTCCGTGATTCCCTCCTCTGGCCATCGGAGGGAACCATCACCGGAGTACTGACACACACACACACTACATTTCCCATCAGCCCGTACCTTGGACTAATCACCACACCCAGCTGCAGCTCATTACCCGGACTATAAAGAACTCTCTTCTCCATCAGTTCACCGCAAAGTCTTGTATTGCCACGGTGTACATTTCTGAGCATTTTCTTGTATTGACTGCCTGCCTGTTATTGATCTTGTTTGCCTCTTGTTTACGATTCTCTGCTTCCTGCCCTTGTTATCTGGACTGTGAGTGATTTCCGCCTGCCCTGATCATTTGCCTGTACCCTGACTATGATTCTGTCTGTCCCTTGCCATTCCTGTTCGCCCCTGTTCGACCCTGCCTGTTATACTACACTTTCCTTTAATAAAAGCCTGCAAATGAATCCCAGCCTGAGTGACGAATCATTACACATACCTCATTGTTCCTCCTCAGCTAAATTCAATTCGACCATCAGTTTTTACACTTTTATGTGAAAAAAAGCTTCAAAAATAAAATATTCATTGTGCACTTTAGTTAGATTAATTGAATAAAATGTGTGTTTTTACAAGTGTGCTGAAATCATTTATCTTGTGCTGCACTGACTGACAGCTGCTGTGTAGCCTAATTCATTCACAAGAAAAGTTATTGTTTGTGAGTACTTAATACTTCATATTGACAAAATGTATTTTTAAACCTAGTTATTTTATAATTTAGTAATATTTAATATTTAGTAAAAAACTAAAAGTGAAATATATGTGCAAATAAATGCTACTTTGCCGTGACCTGCTGGTTAAAGTGGTAATTATTGTCTTTTTTATTTTTAAATAAGTGTTTTCTATCAAATGTTGAATTTTCAAAATTTTTAAACGTTTGGTTTTGCAATGGGGACAATCTCAGAAGGATGAACAAGTAATGTTTGTGGTCATCACATTAAAAATAAGAAGTGCTGGAAAGAAGTGCTGGAAAAAAATGTGTGTGTGTGTCTAATTACAGACATGTCATTTTTAAACGGTCCCAATAGCGTTGTCTTTATTGCAATCAATAAAACAATAAAAATTAGATAAATGTGATAACTGCATTAAAATATGAATACAACATTAAAAAGTCAACCACTTTTTTTTTTTTGTGTCGATGTACAGCAAGTACAGAATGAACAGCTGGCTTAATGAGTAGCCATGAATATAGTCAATTATTATATTTAAAAATAAAACATATCAAACAAATGCAGAAATGCAATGTAATAACAGTAAAGTAATTATCAAAATACTTCACACTATTTAGGATGGATAGTAGGCACACTGGGATGCAGGCTTGTTCTCAATGTGCCTAAAAAAAAAAAAATCATTTAAGTTCATTTTTTTTCCTCATTAATGTACACACAGCACCCCATATTGACAGAAAAACACAGAATTGTTGACATTTTTGCAATTTATTAAAAAAGAAAAACTGAAATATCACATGGTCCTAAGTATTCAGACCCTTTGCTCAGTATTTAGTAGAAGCACCTTTTGATCTAATACAGCCATGAGTCTTTTTGGGAAAGATGCAACAAGTTATTCACACCTGGATTTGGGGATCCTCTGCCATTCCTCCTTGCAGATCCTCTCCAGTTCTGTCAGGTTGGATGGTAAATGTTGGTGGACAGCCATTTTTAGGTCTCTCCAGAGATGCTCAATTGGGTTTATGTCAGGGCTCTGGCTGGGCCATTTAAGAACAGTCACGGAGTTGTTGTGAAGCCACTCCTTCGTTGTTTTAGCTGTGTGCTTAGGGTCATTGTCTTGTTGGAAGGTAAACCTTCAGCTCAGTCTGAGGTCCTGAGCACTCTGGAGAAGGTTTTAATCCAGGATATCCCTGTACTTGGCCGCATTCATCTTTCCCTCAATTGCAACCAGTCGTCCTGTCCCTGCAGCTGAAAAACACCCCCACAGCATGATCCTGCCACCACCATGCTTCACTGTTGGGACTGTATTGGACAGGTGATGAGCAGTGCCTGGTTTTCTCCACACATACCGCTTAGAATTAAGGCCAAAAAGTTCTATCTTGGTCTCATCAGACCAGAGAATCTTATTTCTCACCATCTTGGCAAACTCCATGTGGGCTTTTATGTGTCTTGCACTGAGGAGAGGCTTCCGTCAGACCACTCTGCCATAAAGCCCCGACTGGTGGAGGGCTGCAGTGATGGTTGACTTTCTACAACTTTCTCCCATCTCCCGACTGCATCTCTAGAGCTCAGCCACAGTGATCTTTGGGTTCTCTTCTTTACCTCTCTCACCAAGGCTCTTCTTCCCCGATAGCTCAGTTTGGCCGGACGTCCAGCTCTAGGAAGGGTTCTGGTCATCCCAAACGTCTTCCATTTAAGGATTATGGAGGCCACTGTGCTCTTAGGAACCTCAAGTGCAGCAGAAATTTTTTTGTAAACTTGGCCAGATCTGTGCCTTGCCACAATTCTGTCTCTGAGCTCTTCAGGCAGTTCCGTTGACCTCATGATTCTCATTTGCTCTGACATGCACTGTGAGCTGTAAGGTCTTATATAGACAGGTGTGTGGCTTTCCTAATCAAGTCCAATCAGTATATAATCAAACACAGCTGGACTCAAATGAAGGTGTAGAACCATCTCAAGGATGATCAGAAGAAATGGACAGCACCTGAGTTAAATATATGTCACGGATTGGCATGGAGACAAGAAGGTTAGATCCAAATGCAGCTTTAATTGGGAAATCCACAAACATAATCCAGGCAGGCGAGGCTCAAAGTACACAGAGCAGTCCACATAAAGCAAAGAAAACAGAAACAAAAGCCAGTGACAATAAACGAAACCTCGATCACAAAAGCAGAAACAAACCAGGTATAAATAGACAGAACTAATAATCAAACATAAAACAGCTGGGTGCAATGAACGGGATAATGAGTCCGGGAAGTGGGTTATGGGAAATGCAGTCCAAGAGTGTGGTGAGGAACAGTCCGGGTTGGAGTGCCCTCTAGTGGCAATTTTGGGCACTCCAACTGGTGCTCATGACAATATATGAGTGTCACAGCAAAGGGTCTGAATACTTAGGACCATGTGATTGTAACACAGTTCGTAATTACGGGAAGAAGGAGGCGGGAACCGGCGAACGTTTAACAAAACTTTAATACCAAAATAAACAAATACAAAACGAAAGTAATGCTGGCAGACCCTCGCGGACGTCTGCTGGCCACACAAACATAATAAAACACAACATAAAATCCAGGCCTGGTCCTCTCTCGTCCTTCACTGTCGTCGCTCCTCCTTTTAGGCTTCCGGAGCTCCTCCGTGAGAGACTCAAGGCCGGTGCGCCTCGCAGGTGGAGCTCATCATCGCTCGCGTCACCGGCCTCGCGCCGTTCCCTCACGGCTCTCACCCGCCCTGCTCGTCACAGTGATATTTCAGTTTTTCTTTTTTAATAAATCTGCAAAAATGTCAACAATTTTGTGTTTTTCTGTCAATATGGGGTGCTGAGTGTACATTAATGAGTAAAAAAATTAACTTAAATGATTTTAGCAAATGGCTGCAATATAACAAAGAGTGAAAAATTTAAGGGGGTCTGAATACTTTCCGTACCCACTGTATATACAAATATAACAGCATAAATCTTGGGTGTGTGACCCACAAACTTACTGTTATATTTGCAAATGCCATTGTTACCTACATTTTTATTTTATTTTATTTTATTTTTTTTTTTGCAGTGAGGGAGAACAAGCCTGCATCCCTATGTGCCTACTATCCATCCAAAATAGTGTGAAGTATTTTGATAATTACTTTACTGTTATTACATTGTATTTCTACATTTATTTGATATGATTTATTTTTAAATATTTATGTAGTGTGTTATGTATTTTAACCACATATTTCTTTCTAAGGTGACTTGTAATATTCTGTCCAGGGACTACAGATGAAAAATAGTCTTTGGCTAATTCTGGTGCATTTACAGAAATGTTTTATTAATGTGCAATGTCCCTGTTAACTAAACAAATAAATTAAAAAAACTATCCATCATAAATAGTGTGTGACATTAGTCATTTTCGATACTATTATAACACATATTATATTTGCTGTAGTTCAGCACTACATTACCACTACTTCCACTAAACAGTATCTATGTTTACCCAGCCAAAATTATATCAGTTCTGAAAACTACAGAAATGTGAAAAGTGTCCATTAAATAGTTGTAACTATGATTCTAAATCCAAAATTGCTTCATGTGGCTTTGGATGAAATATAAATCACTTGTTTATATCAGTAAGCAAGAATTGTTGTGTAAGCTTTTTGTTTTTGACAAGAATATTTTTGGTGCACCAAAAAAACAAAATAACGATTTATATAGTGATGGCTGATTTCAAAACACTGCTTCATGAAGCTTCGGAACGTTATGAATCAGCGTGTCGAATCAGCGGTTCAGTTTGGCGGTTTGACACGCAATCCGAATCATTGAATTGTGTTGTGTTGTGTTGAATTGACACAAAAGATTCATAACGCTCTGAAGCTTCATGAAGCAGTGTTTTGAAAGTTGTTATTTTGTTTTTTTGGCGCACCAAAAAGTATTTGTAAATTATCTTTATAATATTAATATTGAACCACTGTACTCACATGAACTGATTTAAATATGTTTTAAGTACATTAATGGATCTTGAGAGAGGAAATGTCATTGCTGGCTATGCAGGCCTCACTGAGCCATCAGATTTCATCAAAAATATCTTAATTTGTGTTCCGAAGATGAACAAAGGTCTTACGGGTGTGGAACGGCATGAGGGTGAAACATAAATGACATTATTTTCATTTTTGGGTGAAATAACCCTTTAAGTTCAAAGTAAGTACAGTGCACAGTATAAATGAGTACACCCAACCACATCTGAACATATTATAAAAAAAAAAAAACTAAATGTGTCTTAGATATAAAGATTAATTTCTAAATTGGGTTTCAGAGGGGTATGATCATTCATACTGTGTACTGTATCTTACCTTTAACTGCAACTTTTCAACGGGGTAAAGTCCTGAATCCCTTTTATACTGTATTTAATGGAAAATATATTAACCTGACAATATATTAAACTGACAAAGAATGATAACAAAAAGCTTACACAACAACTCTTGCTTATTGATATGAACAAGTGATTTATCTTTCATCCAAAGCCACATGAAGCAATTTTGGATTTAGAATCATAGTTACAACTATTTAATGGACACTTCACATTTCTGTAGTTTTCAGAACTGATATAATTTTGGCTGGGTAAACATAGATACTGTTTAGTGGAAGTAGTGGTAATGTAGTGCTGAACTACAGCAAATATAATATGTGTTCTCATTTTTCCCCAGCAGCTACAGCTCCATAAAAATAATAATAAATCAAGTTAATATAGTATCTGGTAAGGACATATTATAATAATAATGCAATCAATCAGTCAATAAATAAAGTTTAACTCACTTGCATCTGGTCCATTGATGAAGCCATCCCTGCATCCCAATGTGCATACTATCCACCCTATCCGCCCTAAATAGTATCGAAAATGACTAATGTCACACACTATTTATGATGGATAGTTTTTTTTATTTATTTGTTTAGTTAACAGGGACATTGCACGTTAATAAAACATTTCTGTAAATGCACCAGAATTAGACAAAGGATATTTTTTATCTGTAGTCCCTGGACAGAATATTACAAGTCACCCTAGAAAGAAATGTGGTTAAAATACATAACACACTACATAAAAACCATCTCTCAATATAAACAACTCAATAATATGTATATATATATAAAAAAAAACAATAGCAGGACAGCCAGCAGGTGTAAATTCTAATGTTCTAATGATGTCATGCACGTGCGGGTTTAAAATGAGCTTGCGGTCTCCCGTTTCCTTGCGTGTAGATCTGTTATCCTCTCGTGGAAGTGATTTCGCGAGCATCAGTTGTGTGCTCGGTTATTAATGGCATTTTAATGTCA
Source organism: Anabarilius grahami (assembly GCA_003731715.1). NCBI lineage: Eukaryota > Metazoa > Chordata > Actinopteri > Cypriniformes > Xenocyprididae > Anabarilius > Anabarilius grahami. The sequence continues at coordinate 3,584,632 of RJVU01072345.1, forward strand.
CCATAAAAACGACAGTACGGAGTTCTACGGAGCCCGGCACGTCATCTATAGGAGAACAAAAAACAATCTGTGCCGAAGGTTTTGCAATCCATTCCCTCAGTTTATAAACCGTGCTCACAAATTCTTAAACTGTTCCCTCGGTTTAACAAATCGTGCCTGTAGCGTCTGCCATATGATGCATGAATAAACACAAGACGAGATGGCTATAGACTCACATCAGGCTTTACTGAACATCAGACTGAAAACATTCAGACGTAACCAAACAACCCAGAGTCAACATTCAACAACAGACCTCAATAGTAGAACAAAGATATCTGCTCTGCTATGCAGATATATGACATTCCCCTCCACCCTTAAAATCAGAAGTATAAATTATGTCAGCCCAAAACACAACAACGAACAATCAGAAGGACATGAAACTTAGCATGTGTTTCCAGAAAAGTCTTTGTGAACTCCTGTGTAAACTACAGCACCAATACACTGTCCATAACCCCCACAATGTACTGTCATATCCTCAACCCTAAACAGTCTCTGTGGTGGTTTATGTATGCGTGTTGGATAATGTTTTTCCTCACAGAGTACCCCCTCACTATCTGCTGCAACAGTGCTGGTTTCTGTTAAGGATGTGGATGGAGGTGATACTGGGAGGTGAGGACAATGACTCTGAACATTTATTCTCTGAGGAGATGATATTCTCTGAGGTGGCTCTATCAGAGTAACAGCAGAAGCCGCAGACTGTGTTGGGAGCTCTTCTACCCTGGCCAGTCCACTTTTCCTCAGCTGATCAACATGGCGCCGCCATAAGGTGCAGCTAAAGAATTGGACAGCTTTTGCTAAAGTGGCACTTTCTCATGTGCCATTGCTTGAAGCCCTCGCTTAAAGCTTTGTACAAACCTCTCAGCAAATCCATTAGTAGCTGGGTGCCACGGAGCAGATGTGACATGTCTGACGCCATTTCTGTGAAGGAATGTCTGGAAATCAGTAGCAACAAATTGTGGCCCATTGTCACTTACTAACTGGCGTGGAACTCCAGTCCTAGCAAACAAGTCTCTCAGTACCTCGATGGTGCGCAAAGACGCGGTGGTGTTCATTATGAAAACCTCAGGCCATTTGGAACAGGCATCGACTACCACCAGAAACATTGATCAAGGCAAGTGCCTTCATTTTCACCATGCCTAGATGACCCTTATGCAGCTCGTCCAGCACATCAGATCTTAATCTGGTGGGTATGATGGTTCACAGCCCCCACATTACACACCCAGCATTCAGAGAGAGGTCATGACGTTTTGCATAGTACGCAGGCAGCAGAGATTTGTGTTTGGCCGTCCAACCTTGCAGGGTTGCTACATACACTTGCGACAGAATCTTGTCACATTTGGTTTCTGTTTTCACCATATCTTCTGTGACAGGCAGGCCTTCAGTCTGGCTGATGGAGAACATATCCAGAACCGCCTCCTCTCCATATTCATCTTTTTCCATTTCTGTAGCGATGCCCTCCCAAGAACAATGCCCAGCGTTGCATTCGAGCCGCTGCAGTGGCAAAAGATCATGATGTAAACGCAATTGGCCTCTCACTGCCATTGTCCATTACGTGTGACATCACTGCCCCGATCCCATAAGGAGAGGCATCACATGCCAGCTTCACATGTTGGATGCATGTTTTTGACACATTACATGTCAGACTGAAAACATTCAGACGTAACCAAACAACCCAGAGTCAACATTCACCAACAGACCTCAATAGTAGAACAAAGATATCTGCTCTGCTATGCAGATATACGACAGTGCCCATGGATAAATAAACCGTACCCACGAATTTCAAATCCGTGTGCTCAGATTTTGCAAACCTCGGTTTTTAAATCCGTTCCCACAAATTCATAATCCGTGTGCACGCTTTCACAATCCATTCCCACAGGTTTGTAAAAACTGTACTCACAGATTTTTTGGCCCCGCCTCCAATCTTTGCCGGCAGATTAAACCAGGCCACCTATTTAGGTGCGGGATGCATAGGCTATTGTAAATAAATAAATAATAATAATTGTTGGTATTATTATTATTAACCTATTGTTGCATTTAGGCTACACGTATTTAGAAGAAGAAAAGAGGAACAAAGAAATTAATAGTCAGTCATCATACACAATGCCAGGTTTATTAGGCAATAATAATAAAGTGCTAAGATCAAATAAACACAAGATTTTGATGCACATAATTCTTATTAAATCATTGTATTCCACTACCTGTTGGTAGAGAACCTATAGTTAATATAATTTGATGAATATTACACAATAAAACAATAAGATTCGTTAACACGATCTGGGAGTTTGCTGTTCTTCTTCTAAAATGAATCCGTGAGTACAGTTTTTACAAAAGCGTGCACACAGATTATGAATTTGTGGGATTGGATTTAAAAACCGAGGGTACAGTTTGTAAAATCTGAGCGCACGGATTGGAAATTCGTGGGTATGGTTTATTAATCTATGGGCACGATTTGTTAAACCGAGGAAACAGTTTAAGAATTCGTGAGCACGGTTTATATACTCGCAAAACCGTTGGCACAAATAGTTTTTTTTTCTCCTATAGGTGACGTGCCGGGCTCCGTGTGACAGAGCTTGTCACATTGGAATGAATGATTCAGTAAAAACACAATAGGCTTGTTCTACTTGATGCAGCGCCGCACAGATCGATCGGCGGCTGACTTGAAGCAGTGCATGCTGGTTAGACATTTTGTCCGACTTGAGACAGCGCCGATGCCATGTGACTGTGACGTATGGCTTCGAAGTACCGCGAGAGCGATTCGAGATCAGCCGCCTGAGTCAGCCAGCGCAGTTTCTCAAGAGGAGCTGCACGAGCGATGATGAAGACACAGCTGTTTCATGATTGGCCGGATTCACCGCATGACAATGATCACGTGTGTTTCGTGTTTATTGTCACGCCTTCAGTTCCAGTAATGCTCAAAAATCTGTGTTTTTATAACAGTTAAAGCTCTTTTCATGTAGTCGCGATGTTGTATTGTGTCATGTTTATCAAAATAAAACTGATAAAAAACAAAGACCCCACTACATTGTTATTTAAATAACATATGCTTATGTTGAACTTTATTCTTGTAAAAACAGACGCTGTAAGCAGTATATAAAGTTTTGAATGAAAATATCTCTGAAACATCAGTGTATTAGTCAAATATTACATTTATTTAACTTCAGCTGTGATAAAGTATAGAAAATAGAATGGCGGCGCGTCCACACGCAGCGGCTTCTCTCTGTCCCGACAGAACGGTGTTTTCGTGTTTTTTGTCTTGTGAGTCGCAGTGTTTTTGTACGTCGTCATCGCGTCTACCTGTCTTTAAGAGCACATACAGTCGTGAGTTTCTGCTGGATGTCGGCAGAACCGCATTTCTAGAGTTAAACTCCACGCACGCGGAACAGCTGCAAGATCTCGGACTGCTCCGGAGGCCTACATCGTCACCGACCCCCACTGCTGCATCTCGCCCACAGCGGAGGCGCCCGCAAGCGGTGTGAGAGGAAGCAGAAGAGGGGTAAGCGCGGAGGTATCCTGGCTAGGCTAACGGCTAACCCACACAAGCCATCTATCCCCACCATCGTACTGGCTAACGTACGCTCTTTGGACAATAAACTGGACTACATCCGATTACTACGTTCAACTCAAAGGACTGTAAGAGACTGTTGTGTTTTTGTGTTTACGGAAACATGGCTTAGCAACAGCGTTCCAGACTGCGCGATTCAGCTCGACCAGCTGACGTGCTATCGAGCGGACAGAGCTCTCGTCGCGGGAGGAAAAACCCGCGGCGGCGGGCTTTGTGTTTACATTAATGATGCGTGGTGCCGCGATGCTGTTGTAATCTGCAAACACTGCTCACCCCTGGTGGAGTTTAGGATTATTAAGTGCCGGCCGTTCTATCTGCCGAGGGAATACACTGCCATACTGCTCGTTTCGGTTTACATTCCCCCGAACAACAACAACAGCAACAGGAGTGAGGCACTAAATGAACTGCACCAGCACATCAGTGAGCAGCAGACAGCACACCCTGATGCTTTTCTCATCATAGCTGGGGATTTCAACCATGCTGACTTAAAGAGTGTGTTTCCAAAAATACACCAACACATTAATTTTCCAACAAGAGGTAAAAATATTTTAGACTTTGTCTACTCCACACAGAGAGGAGCTTACAAAGCCCTCCCCCACCTCGGTGCCTCAGACCACATCACTGTCATGCTAATGCCTGCATACAGACCGCTCATTAAAGTCGCCAAACCAGTTCAGAAACAGATTCAGGTGTGGCCGGAAGGGTCGTCAGACGCTCTTCAAGACTGCTTTGATACAACTGACTGGAATATGTTTAAGCAGGCTGCCACTTACAATAACACCACTGACCTCCAGGAGTACTCAGAGACTGTCACTGCCTACATCAACAAGTGTATTGAGGATGTAACAGT
>RJVU01072345.1:3592792-3608094 GCA_003731715.1 Anabarilius grahami
TTCCTGATCAGTTTCATCGCCTTAGCATACCAGACAGCTTAGAAGACCTCGATGTTGCAACAGAAACTATTGCCTCTGTATTTTCCAGCACATTAGACTCAGTTGCTCCTTTGCATTTAAAAAAGATTAAGGAAATTAATTCAATGCCATGGTACAATGAGCACACTCGGGCCCTAAAAACAGCAGCCAGAAAAATGGAACGCAGTTGGAAGAAAACAAAACTAGAAGTATTTCGCATTTCGTGGAGAGAGAGAATGATTGAGTACAGAAAGGCCTTAAAAACTGCTAGATCTGCCTATTTTTCCAAACGTTTAGAAGAGAATAAACACAACCCTAGGTATTTATTTGATACAGTGGCTAAATTAACAAGAAATAAAGCTTCAACTTCTGATGTTTCCAAAGAGCACAGCAGTAATGACTTTATGAACTTCTTTACTTGCAAGATTGATAATATTAGAGAAAAAAATTATAACCATGCAACCGTCTACTACAGTATCATGCCAGACAGTGCATTGTAGTGTTCCTGAGGAAAAATTCAATTCATTTACTGCTTTAGAAGAGGAAGAATTGTCTAAACTTGTTAAATCATCACAATCAACAACATGTATGTTAGACCCTATACCGACTAAGCTATTGAAAGAGATGCTTCCAGAGGTAATAGATCCTCTTTTTAATATTGTTAATTCATCTTTATCACTAGGATACGTACCAACAACTTTTAAGCTGGCTATTATTAAACCTCTTATAAAAAACCACAACTTGATCCTAGAGAATTAGTCAATTACAGGCCGATTTCAAATCTCACTTTTATGTCAAAAATACTAGAAAAGGCAGTTTCATCACAACTATGTTCCTTTTTAGAAAGAAATAGTATCTGTGAGGATTTCCAGTCAGGTTTTAGACCGTACCATAGTACTGAGACTGCTCTCATTAGAGTTACTAATGATTTGCTCTTATCATCAGATCATGGTTGTATCTCTCTATCAGTATTACTGGATCTTAGTGCTGCATTTGACACTATTGATCACAATATTCTTTTAAATAGACTCGAAAACTATGTTGGCTTTAGTGGAATTGCATTGGCATGGTTCAAATCAAACTTATCTGACCGTTATCAGTTTGTAGTAGTAAACGAAGAGATGTCATATCAGTCACAAGTTCAATATGGAGTACCGCAAGGCTCAGTACTAGGACCGTTGCTTTTCACTTTGTACATGCTACCCTTGGGAGATATCATTAGGAAGCATGCCGTTAGTTTTCATTGTTACGCTGATGATACTCAGCTCTATATTTCTTCACACCCTGACAAACTTACCAATTCACTAAATTAACAGAATGTATAGCTGATATAAAAAACTGGATGACTAGTAATTTCCTTCTACTAAATTCAGAAAAAAACTGAGATTCTAATTTTTGGACCGAAAACTTCATGTAATAACCTAGAATACTGTCTAACACTTGACGACTGCTCTGTTAAGTCTTCGTCGTCAGCTAGGAACCTGGGTGTGCTCTTTGATACCAATCTTTCATTTGAAGGCTATGTTACTAGCATCTGTAAATCCACATTCTTCTATCTTAAAAATATATCTAAACTACGACATATGCTCTCAATGAAAAATGCGGAACAGTTAGTTCATGCGTTCATGACCTCAAGGCTAGATCACTGTAACGCTCTACTGGGTGGTTGTTTCTCCCGCTTGATAAATAAACTACAGCTCGTACAAAATGCAGTAGCTAGAGTCCTTACTAGAACTAGGAAGTACGACCATATTAGCCCAGTTCTGTCATCACTGCATTGGCTTCCTGTTAAACATCGTATAGATTATAAAATCTTGCTAATTACTTACAAAGCACTACATGGTTTAGCTCCCCAGTACCTAAGTGAGCTCTTAATGCATTATAGTCCTTCACGTTTATTGCGATCTCAAAATTCAGGCCAGTTGATAATACCTAGAATATCAAAATCAACTGAAGGCGGTAGATCCTTCTCCTATTTGGCACCTAAACTCTGGAACAATCTTCCTAGCATTGTTCGGGAAGCAGACATACTCTGTCAGTTTAAATCTAGACTAAAAACGCATCTCTTTAACCTGGCATACACATAACACATTATCAATTTATATTTTAAAATCCGTTAAAGGATTATTAGGCTGCATAAATTAGGTCAGCCGGAACCGGGAACACTTACTATAACACCAGATGTACTCGTTACATCAGAAGAAGAATGGCATCTACGCTAATATTAATCTTTTTGTTTATCCCGAGGTTTACCGTAGTCAACCGGATCTGGGCCGTATCCAGCTGAGACCAAGGACAGGCACCCTGACACGACCCCAACGCAGCCCTGAAATGTCAGCAGAGATCGAGTCAACTAGATCATCCATTGTGAAGGCCTCATCGACACGACAGCCAGTGCCACAGTTCCTCAACAGACTGTCCATACCGGCGTGATGAATACGATCCTCAACTGGACACGACCACAACACAGCCCTGAAGTATCAGCAGAGATCGAGTCAACTAGATCATCCATTGTAAAGGCCTCATCGACGCGACAGCCAATGCCACAGTTCCTCAACAGACCGTCCATACCAGCGTGATGAATACGATCCTCAACTGGACACGACCACAACACAGCCCTGAAGTATCAGCAGAGATCGAGTCAACTAGATCATCCATTGTGAAGGCCTCATCGACACGACAGCCAGTAGCACAGTTCCTCAACAAACTGTCCATACCGGCGTGATGAATACGATCCTCAACTGGATGGAACTGAAATAAATACTTTGAATGTTGCGATCCTATCGGACTTATGATAGCAACCTGAATCGTAACAAAGCACTGTTCGCCAGAGGAGAACTGGCCCCACGACTAAGCCTGGTTTCTCCCAAGATTTTTTTTCTCTCCATTTTAACACCTATTTGCCACCTGTTTGCCACCTGATGTCACCTATTGGAGTTTGGGTTCCTTGCCGCTGTCGCCTTTGGCTTGCTTAGTTGGGGACACTTGACATTTGATTGGACATTTGATATTCAACAGTATTTTTGACATTTATTCAACAGTGCTTTTGATCTGCCTGCATTGACACTATTCTTTAAGAGCTGCTGTGCAGCCAAAATTATATACCAGTTATCAATGTAAAGCTGCTTTGACACAATCTGCATTGTAAAAAGCGCTATATAAATAAAGGTGACTTGACTTGACTTGACTTGATACCTCTGATGTAATCAGCCTGGTCTTCTTTACATTAGTGCTGATTTGATTGTTTGAATGAATTCGATTACTGGATCACTAAAACTTTCCCAGCTTAAAATGGTCTGATCACAAACAGAGAAGCAGAATCGGGTTAAAGGGTTAGAATGGAGATTTCCTCCAGGGTTACAGGTGCTTGTAGATGCTCAGTGTGAGATGCTCCCGACTTATAAGATCATCTAACTGTGTGACGAAAATTACATTAATGACGCATCTTCATGTAGCCTTCTTTTGTTTTTTATTTGTGTTAATTGTGTTAAATTATTTTAAACCATTAAGGATTCTGAAATTAATCACGTGTTAATTTAAATTAATCAACATACCAGACCATATTTCTGTGTTTTGTAGATAAGGCTAACTAAGCAATATCACATGAGCAAGAGTGAAAAACAGTGAGGATCACAACGGTCAAAGACGCCTGTCTAATGCTTGTTTATAAGAAATAGTGAAGACAGATGAAAGAACCGTGTGTGAAAGACCTCAAACGTGTGTTAGCTTGTCAAAATGATCCCTTGATGGTGAAGACAATGAAGCTGCAGAAGAAGATCCAGTGTCAAAACATGGAAGAACCTCAACTGTATGAGAGTATTTTGGTTTTAAACACTATGAAGGAACTCAATGAAAAATGCCATAAAACATGTACAGTAGATCATGTGCAGTCACTCAAAGAGGAAATATCGTCTCAGGTTACGTATGTAACCATAGTTCCCTGAGAAAGGGAACGAGACGCTGCGTCTGATAGGATAACTTTGGGAACGCCCCCAGCATGATAGCGTCTGATGCACAACTGTTAACTAGTCCAATGGCAAGAGTGAACGTCACTGGTGGGTGACATCACGACAAGGAAAGAATAAATACACATCCGGCAAGACCGGCTTCAGCTCAAACTGCCAAAGCAAATTGATCACAGGGATGCAGGGAGTATGGCCGAGTATAACACGTGGCCGAGGCTGCGTCTGTATGCGTTTCCCCCAGTTGTTCTGCTCCCGGGAGTTCTGGAGAAAATTCGCCAGGAAGGGATAAGTCTACTGTTAGTAGCACCTCACTGGCCGAGCCGCATATGGTTTTCGGACCTGATAGCTCTTCTCAATGGCTCACCTTGGAAGATTCCGATCAGGAGGGACCTCCTGTCTCAGGCTGGGGGCACGATTCTTCATCCCCATCCAGAAATGTGGAATCTGTGGGTTTGGCCTCTGAGGGGGCCAAACTCATAGCGGCTGGTCTCTCAACTGAGATTGTAGAGACCATTCTTCAATCCTTCCACGAGGAAACTATACGCCTTGAAGTGGAAGCTGTTCACTTCCTGGTGTCAAGAACGACAGTTGGATCCAGTCTACTGCCCAATAGGTTCAGTACTTGAGTTCCTACAGTGCCTTCTGGGTTAACCCCATCTACACTAAAAGTATATGTGTCGACTATATCTGCTTACCATGCCCATGTGGATGGTACTACTGTTGGGAAGAACCCATTAGTCATTCGTTTCCTCCGTGGCACCCAGAGGCTGAGGCCTGCAATGCGCATGAGGGTCCCTGCTTGGGATTTGCCTATTGTATTAGAAGATCTATCTACAGCTCCATTTGAGCCACTTGAGTCAGTCTCAGATAAGTTCCTGACACTTAAGACTGTCTTCCTTCTCGCCATATCATCCCTAAAGAGAGTAGGAGACCTTCAGGTCCTTTCCGTGTCCCCGACCTGTATTGAGTTTGCTTCTGGGCTGGTCAAAGCCTTCCTTTACCCCAAACCTGGGTATATTCCCAAGGTTTTGACTAATGTTCCAAGGCCTATTGTGTTGCAAGCCTTTTGTCCTCCTCCATTTATTACACCAGACCAGGAGAAATTGAATCTGCTGTGTCCAGTCCTCGCCACTCACTTTTGTGAGGTATTATGACATTGACCTGGATGCAGTTCCAGGATCATCGGTTTTGCTGTCTTAAGTGTGCCAGAGTTTTACACAGACAGGTATTTGTGATTATGGCGTTTTTGGTATATTATTGCATCCAGTCCCAGAGGAGCTGGATGTGTGAGGGAGAACCAAAGCGTCGTATTCTGAGACGCAAACAGATCCACTTCCGCTTGGCCATAAATCTCCCATATGAGCTTCATCACCTCTGGGTGAAGTCTCCATTACCCTGGTCTCAGCCCTTGCCTCGACAGGATGTCTGCTCCAATATTCTGAGTCCCTGGAATAAAGATAGCTCTCAAGGAGAGCATCTTCCCCAGAGACCACAGGAGGATCTGTTTGTATAATGGGCGTGACCGCAGACCCCCCTGCTGATTTATATACGAGACCACCGATGTATTGTCTGTCCTGACTAGAACATGATGGCCCCTCAGGTGTGGAAGGCAGAACTTCAACGCATTGAAGACTGCCATCATCTCCAGGCAATTTATGTGCAAAAGAGCTGATTACTCTTCCACAGACCCTGAGCTGAGCGGCCTTCCATTACCGCTCCCCAGCCTGTGAGAGAAGCGTCCGTCGCCAGAGTGACATGACGACATCAAGCTCCTAATATAGGACCCTGGGACAGGAACCAATTTTTCATCCATATGATCAAGGCGTGGAGACAGCGCCGCGTGATCTTGATCATACGAAATGGGTTGCCCCTCGGGGAAAACCCTTTGGTCCTGAGCCACCACCGTAAGGGTCTCATGTACAGCAGGCCAAAAGGTATCACGTTGGATGCTGCTGCCATCAGACCCAACAGTCTCTGAAAACTGTTTTACAGTGCATGACTGGCCTAGCTTCAATTCTTTTATTGCTAATAGAATAGCAGTGATGCGAACTGGAGATTTACATGCTCGCATTGTCACCGAATCCCAAACCACACCAAGAAAAGTGGTCCTCTGTTGTGGAGTAAGCACGCTTTTCTTGGCATTCAGTCTCAACCCCAATTTCTGAATATGTGCGAGAATGACATCTCGATGCCGAACCGCCATCTCCTCTGACTGTGCTAAAATCAACCAGTCGTCGATATAATTGAGGATGCGTATGCCCTGCAGCCTGAGCTGGGCCAGCGCTGCATCTACGCATTTCGTGAATGTGTGGGGTGAGAGAGCTTGGCCGAATGGAAGAACCCGAAATTGGTACACTTCGCCCCCGAAAGCGAACCTCAGGAACTTCCTGTGCTGTGGAAGGATGGAGATATGGAAGTATGCGTCCTTGAGATCTATTGTGACAAACCAACCCTTGGATTTGATTTGAGTCACGATTTGACTTATCGTCAGCATCTTGAATTTTAGCTTTTGTACTTCTCGATTCAGATGACGTAGACCTAAAATAGGGCGCAACCCCCCATCCTTTTTTGGAACCAAGAAATACTGGCTGTAAAACCCTGACTCCCTGTCGGCAACCCGAACCCTCTCTATAGCCTCCTTTGCTAATAAGGTTTTTATTTCTAGAGCCTGAGCCTGCTGTGGAAGCACTGACACTTGCAGCACTCCTTTGAATAGAGGTTGACGGCACCAAAACTGGATTTTGTAACCTTTCTCTATAATTTGCAGGACCCAATGTGAGATATTTTGAAGAGATTTCACCTCTACCAGAAAATCTACTAAGGGAACCAGCCTCTCGAGGCTGGCCTCTGGTGTTTTGTTCACAGCACATTTTTGATGTAAATTTATCCTCCTCAGAGGATGTGACGCATTGTCGTGTTGTTTAGAACACTGCGTCACTAATTCGGTGGGAACCGCTGCGCCCCGAAGCAGCAGAGGTGGCAGGGTTGGCAGAACGGCCCCCTGAGGGCCACGAGGTGGGACGGGCACCATATACTGAGGTGTGTACTGCACCACCCCGTGTGGGGCTGCCCTCAGAAGTCTGACGCCACTGGTGTCAGGACTTCTTCTGCCCAGCCTTCTTCGCCTGAAGCAAAACCCTCAGGTCTGTCTTCGGCTTCGAAGGCTTGGGCTGAGAGGCAACACTCTCTTTCTGCTGCGCCCGGTATGAGGAGCTATACGGCCATGCCCAGCAGCCCCAGAGGATGGATGGCGGCATGGTAGATATTTTTTGAACACCTCCGCCTGCTTCTTTGACTCCTGGAACCTGTCGACAACTGATGTGACAGCGTCGTCGAACAGGCCAGATGGTTCAAGCGGGGCGTTGAGGAAAAAGGCCCCGTCTTTATGCTTTAACTCAGACAGACTGAGCCACAGGTGCCTCTCTGTCGCCACCAAGGCTGCCATAGACTGCCCAACAGCTCTGGCGGTCTCCTTGGTGGCTCTTAGAGACAGATCTGTGGCTCGACGCAGTTCTCGAACTGCGTCCAGGCCAATCCCCTCCCTGCCTTCCAAATCCTTCAACAGGTCTACTTGGTACGCTTGCAGAATAGCCATAGTGTGCAAGCACGCACCAGCCTGACCTGCTGCCGTGTACGCTTTTCCCACTAACCTTGCTGTAGCTTTAAGTGGTTTCGTGGGAAGCGTGGGGGCCTTCGGGGATGATGCTGAACCCAGGGACAGATAACTCGCAAGCGTCTGTTCAACCCGGGGCATCGCCCCATAACCATGCTCTTTCAGCCCTCTTATATTAGAATAATGTTTCACATGAAGGCTGAAAAGACATGACGAATATGGCTTTTTCCATGTTCTAGAATATTCATCATGTAAGTCAGGAAAAAAGGGAAGGCCCCGTGGTGGAAGTGCTTTATTTGATGATAAAAAGCGCTCATCTAGTTTGCTTTTTGGACGAGCGCCAATATTCTCAGCTGGCCAATCAATGTTCTACTTAGACACAGCGCGAGAGAGCACATCCACCAGCTCCTCATACTCAGGGGAAAGTAATGGCGAGTCATCTTCCCCCATTTCGACGATCAGCACATCTAATTCCTCAGAACTGCTGATAGGACAAGCCCTCTCCCTGGGCGGAAGAAGCCACGGGGCGGGCTTCCGACACCAGAGAGGGGGCAATGGATCTGCCAGGTGAAGGCTGAGAAAGAGCACTCATGCCTGCCTCAAGCCCCGCTGACAGATCCCATCTGCGAGCCCCACGTCATCTTTCTCTGCGCTGCCTCGGCAGCCGCGGGTCCAGAGCCGTGGGGAACGCTTGCCTGCGCACTTTCCTCGAAAAGTCCAAGGTGGGAGCGGAGTGTCCTCAGAGGAAGCTTCTCACGATGCTCGCATTCCGCCCCCTCGAAGGCTGAAAGAGCATGCTCCTCTCCCAAACACATCACACACAAACCGTGTGTATCCCCAGCCGAGAGAAAACGAGGGCAGGGAGGAACACACGGTTTAAATGCTTGAGTGTTCGCCATAATAACTGTGATATTGAGCTGTACTATTTCGGGACAGACAACAATAAATATACAAGACTGCTGAGGCAGAAAAGCTGACGCCGGTCTCGCTGGATGTGTATTTATCCTTTCCTGGTCATGACGTCACCCGCCCGTGACGTTCACTCTTGCCATTGGACTAGTTGACAGTCATGCATCAGACGCTATCACACTGGGGGCATTCCCAAAGCGTGAGTTCCCTCGAAAGGGAAATAACAAACCTGTCACTCCAAACACAACATGGTTATATTCTTACCAAAGAAGAAATCCAGTGACTCTGAGACAAATATAACTTACCCTTTCTTAAAGGGACAGTTTACACAAAAATTAAAACTCATCATTTAATCACTTTCATGTGTTTCCAAATCTGCATGGATTTCTTCTGCCGAACACAAAAGATGATATTTTAAGGTTTGGTGACCACTAACTTCCACTGTAAGGAAGAAACACTGAGACTTGTCTTACTGAAAAGAAAATGTCTTCTTTTGTGCTCCACAGAATAAAGGCATACAGGTTTGGATGACATGAGGGTGAGTAAATAATGACAGATTTTAAATGTTTGGGTGAACTATCTTTTTAAGGTCTACTCATTGAGATTGATATTGTAACAAAGTGAACCAGTAATCGTTTCCTCCATGCAGCTCTACTACAGACCCTTTCCTCATTTCACTCCACTGTACACTTGTAGATGGAGAGACTGAAATACAAATACAGACATTCAGGATGAGATGAATCTTAAAGGTCAACATACTCAAGTTTGTTCAGTGTGAAGTTTGGATCCTTTAGTAGATCAGAGATGATCTTGAGTCCTGAGTCTCTCAGGTTATTCCTGCTCAGATCCAGCTCTCTCAGGTGTGAGGGGTTTGAACGCAGAGCTGAAGCCAGATAACCACAGCCTTCATCTGTCACCACACAGCCAGATAATCTACAAACACACACAGAAATAATGAAGATATCTGTGACATCAGCACTCACAACAAACACTTGTTAAATCTGTTGAATAATTACACATCCATTTTTATATAAACTGATAAGAGTTAAATCTCTCTCATTTCATAAACTAAGTTCTGCTGAAAGGAGAATATGGTTCTGACCAGATCTATACAGCTATCTACCAGATACTGAGGATCATAAACTCATAGATTTGTATCTCCTGAAGGAAACAGTCGTGTTTGAGTAAGTTTGGGTTTGAGGTTCTGAGTAAATGAAATGCTGCATCAGCGCCTTAAACTATGCTGTTGGCACTCAACACATTGTTTTCTGCACAATAATATTCTTCTTTCCTTTTAGAGAGAGTGACTCTTAAACATATACAAAATTCATGCATTAATTCGACCGCTCAAACCAGTGATAAACACAATGAGAAGTATTCGACCCATCTGAATTCAACACTCCTGTGATATGAGAACCATGAAGGCAGTTTCTAAAACTAGAAATAATGTAGAAATTATGAATTACATTTTTTTTGTAGAAATCATTTGGCCAAATATCTTCATTTTATTTTTAAAGAACTTTAATTGAATTAAAAAAGAGATTCAATAAGGAAATGCAGTTAAGACCCTGATGAAAGATCATTATCTCTCAATCTGTCAGAATTAAACATAATATAAATTAAGAGTTAACTTTTTACTCTTATTTTGTTGTTGTTAATAGTAGTACTGTACTCAAAACCAACGCTTTGCTGGCAAATATTTATCAGAGTATTATTAGTATTATTATATTAGTATTATTAGAGGTTTTTTTTTTTAATTTTGAAAAAGAAAAAACATTGAAATAAACTCACAGGAATGCATCGGCCGGATAGGTGGGATTTTTCCAGGAAGGGCCAATCCTGACAATCCTGATTCCCTACAGGCAGCAGTTATTTGTAATGCTGTTGTTATCAGATGTAGAAAGCAGCGATATGTTTTCTCCAGCACACTGAATTTGCTTTTAATAGTCAAGTCAGGTCAACTTTATTTAGCACTTTACAGATCAAATCAGTTTTACAGCAAAGTAAACCATCAGATTGAAGGGTGATTCTAACAAAACTGTGTTTTCTACAAGCTTCAAGGACCCTTGGAGAAGGACACCAAATAATCAAATGATATAGCCAAAGGACTTCATTTAATTCTATTATATAATAAATGTATGCACACCAAAGCACCTATGAAAAAAAACATTAGAGAAACAACAGAATTCACAGTGTATAGTATGTATACAGAGCAACAACAAGCTTGTTCACATTTTAGACGAGTCAAGCTGCGATACCAAACAGGACCACATGGAGATGCCAAAAACTCATAAATCAACCGCCTTGACGACTGCATAAACCTACGATCACTAAACACAGCAACAAACAGATGACAAATCAAACATTATCCTAAGTGTTTGTGAAAACAACACAAATATACTGAAAAGTGTTAGGACATAAATGCAGCGTGTGATCAGTGATCGAGAGCACACATCCACGGTTTGTTGTTTGTTCATCAATATAACAGACTCTCACACTCTTACTGTATGATCCTGTACGACACCAAAATTGAGCTCTTTAGAAACAATCACAGAATATGACAGAGCTTGTCACACTGGAATGAATAATTCAGTAAAAACACAATGTGAGTCTCTATTTTCTCTTATATCTCTGATGTAATCAGCCTGGTCTTCTTTACATTAGCGCTGATTTGGACTGGTTGTTTGAATGAATTCAATTATGAATTCTGGATCACTAAAACTTTCCCAGAGTTTAACAGCTTAAAATGTTCTGATCACAAACAGAGAAGCAGAATCAGATTAAAGGGTAAGAATGGAGATTTCTTCCAGGGTTACAGGTGCTTGTAGATGCTCAGTGTGAGAAACTCCCGACTTCTAAGATCAACTAATTGTGTGATGAAAATTACAGTAATGACGTAACTTTGTGTAGCCTACTTTTGTTATTTGTGTTAATTGTGTTACATTATTTTAACCTATTAAGGATTCTGAAATGAATCACGTGTTAATTTAAATTAATCGACATACCAGACCAGACTTCTGTGTTTTGTAGATAAAGCTAACTAAGCAATATCACATGAGCAAGAGTGAAAAACAGCGAGGATCACAACGGTGAAAGACGCCTGTCTAATGCTTGTTTAAAAGAAATAGTGACGACAGATGAAAGAACCGTGTGTGAAAGACCTCAAATGTGTGTTAGCTTGTCAAAATGATCCCTTGATGGTGAAGACAATGAAGCTGCAGAAGAAGATCCAGTGTCAAAACATGGAAGAGCCTCAATTGTATGGGAGTATTTTGGTTTTTAAACACTATGAAGGAACTCAATCAAAAATGCCATAAAACCTGTACAGTAGATCATATGCAGTCACTTAAAGAGGAAATATGACCTGTTAATACAAACCTCTAAATACAAACATTTACAGGATGAGATGAATCTTACTGCTCAACATACCTGAGTGTGTTTAGTGTGCAGTTTGGATCCTTCAGTAGATCAGAGATGACCTTGAGTCCTGATTCTCCAAAGCGATTGAAGCTCAGATCCAGCTCTCTCAGGTGTGAGGGGTTTGAACGCAGAGCTGAAGCCAGATAACCACAGCCTTCGTCTGTCACCCCACAGCGACATAATCTACAAACACACACAGAAACAATGAAGATATCTGTGACATCAGAACTCACAACAAACTTGTTAAATCTGTTGAATAATTACACATCCATTTAATATAAACTGATAAGAGTTAAATCTCTCTCATGTTATAAACTATAAGTTCTGCTGTAAGGAGAATATGGTTCTGAACAGATCCATACAGCCATCTACCAGATATGGAGGATCATAAACTCATGGATTTGTATCTCCTGAAAGAAACAGTCGTGTTTGAGTAAGTGTGGGTTTGAGGTTCTGAGTAAAAGGAAAATTGTTTTAACTTTGTATTTTTGTATTGTATTGTAAAAACAGATACTTTTAGTTATTTTATTGGACTTTTACTTAGTAAAAGTAAAAATTATGGAATTTGTTTGGAATTTAAGTAAAAGTATGTTTACAGTTAATCATTTAGCAGAATGCTTTTATCCAAAGTGACTTACAAATGAGGAGAGCAACAGAAGCAATCAAACCAATAATAGAACAACAATATGCAAGAGTTGTGATCAGTCCCAGTTAGTCCAGCACAGTTCATGTAGTGAGTTTTTTGTTTTAGATATAGATATAGAATAGTGTTAGCATTAATGGGTCAAGTATTGTTTGCAACATCTGATACTACAATTAAATGTTTAGTTGTGGTAAAATCGGACATCTTGTTTGTGATTGTCCTATTAAAAAGAACAGTGCATGTACGAGCACAAACTCGGAACAAGTTTCTGCTGCTGTTCCGGCTGAGATCGCGAGGAACGCGGATATTGCCGGTACATCTGTAGTAGAAGCCGCTGAACACGAGTCGGTTGTAGTTGTAGCTACTGAGATTGAAACCGATACAACAGAGACTGTTAAGTCTAGTAAAAATGACACTCTGTTGATGTCCGATGAACAGGCTGAACTTTCTGAAAATGTTTGCGTGGCAGGTGCTGATGTAATGGGTGTTGAGGACAATGATGTTGAATTTGAGAAGGAAGCAGAATCTGTTTTTAAAATCCCAATTAAATGAAAGAAGAATAGCTGTGGAAAGGCTATTAAAGATCTTCCCACTTTACCAAGAGGATTGCTTTGGAAAAGAGGAGGTTTAAAATACCTTGGTGTCTATCAGGGAAATGAAAGCTTCACAAAGAAAAATTGGGAAGGTCTATTTGAAAAAATAAAAGGTCGATTGGAAAAATGGAAATGATTACTCCCTCAAATGTCTTATAGAGGGCGTATTCTTGTTATTAATAATCTTGTGGTGTCTTCATTATGGCATAAATTTGTATTGTGTAGACTCTCCAAATGGACTCCTTGTAAATATTCAAAGAGAACTGGTGAACTTTTTTTTGGGACAATTATCATTGGACTCCTCAAAGCATACTGTTTTTGCCCAAAGAGGAAGGAGGGAAAGGATTAGGAAATCTTGCAAGCAGAAGGGCCACTTACCATCTCCAATGTATACAGAAACCTTTAGTGGGACCTTACTCACTTGTCTGGAGGCCAATGGCATTAAGCATTTTGAGAAGAGTGGGTAATATGGAAATGGACTTAACATTGTTTTTAATGGATCATAAAAGGTTGAATCTCACTGGAATTCCTGCTTTTTATCAAAACTTGAAAGTTTAAACTTTAAAGTGTGGGGTCTTTTTAAACATCCGTGGATGGAACCAGCAACTTATCTTCATTGGTTGTTGGACAAACCACTTATTTTTGGAGCTCGGTTTGATGTTTCTGGAGATTTTCCTGGTCTAATAGGTTTATGATGTTGTAAAAATATTTTTAATCAGAATCAGAATCAGAATGTGCTTTATTCGCCAAGTGTGCACAAACACACAAGGAATTTGTTGTGGTTTTCTACAGAAGCTCTTGGTACACACAAACATATGACATGAGAACAGAAACATTTAAATAAGTAAACTAAGAGAAAAAAAAATAAAAAAAATAAGTAAAATAAAATAAATAATAATACTAAAGTGGTATACATCTGGATCAGAAGACATACAGATTTGTATTGTATATACAGCAGAATTAATAGAATATATATATATATATATATTTACACAACTAATTTTTACTCTCTCTCAAGTACTAAAAGTGAATACTAAAACAGGGGTAAATGCCATGTTAGCTGTTTAAGCTGGAGATAGCGTTTGGTGAAAAAACTGTTCTTATGCCTAGATGTTCTAGAGCACAGAGATCTGTAACGTCTGCCTGAGGGCAGAAGTGCAAACAGGTTGTGCCCAGGGTGAGAGGGGTCTGTGATGATGTTACCTGCCCGTTTCTTCACTCTGGTGTTGTACAAGTCCTGAAGGTTGGGCAGGTGCATACCAATGATCCTTTCAGCTGTCTTAACAATCCGTTGCAGTCTTCTTATATCTGATTTGCTGGCTGACCCAAACCAAACAGTTATAGAAGTGCACAGAACTGACTCAATAACAGCTGAGTAAAACTGTTTCAGCAGCTCCTGTGGCAGGTTGAACTTACTCAGCTGGCGAAGGAAGTACAATCTCTGTTGAGCCTTTTTTGCAGTGGAGTCAATGTGATTGTCCCACTTCAGGTCATGAGAGATGGTGGTGCCCAGGAACCTGAATGACTCCATTGCTGCCACAGTGCTGTTTATGATGCTGAGTGGGGGGAGTGCAGGGGAGTTTCTCCTGAAGTCCACAATCATCTCCACTCTCTTGAGCGTGTTCAGCTCCAGGTTGTTAAGACTGCACCAAACAGCCAGCTGTTCAACCTCCAGTCTGTAAGCAGACTCGTCTCTGTCCTGGATAAGGCCGATGACTGTGGTGTCGTCTGCGAACTTCAGGAGCTTGACAGAGGGGTCTTTAGAGGTGCAGTCGTTGGTGTAGAGGGAGAAGAGCAGTGGGGAGAGCACACAACCCTGATGTGAGTTTTCCCAGCCTCACTAGCTGCTGCCTGTCTGTCAGGAAGCTGGTGATCCACTGACAGACAGAGGTGGGCACAGAGAGCTGGGTCAGTTTATTCAGAAGGGTATCCGGGATTATGGTGTTGAAAGCCGAACTCCACAAACAGAATCCTTGCATAAGTCCCTGGTTTGTCCAGATGTTGTAGGATATAATGCAGTCCCATATTGACTGCATCATCCACAGACCTGTTTGCACGATAAGCAACCTGCAGGGGGTCCAGCAGGGGTCCAGTGATGTCCTTCAGGTAGGCCAGCACCAGTCTCTCAAATGACTTCATGA
>RJVU01072345.1:3608153-3637613 GCA_003731715.1 Anabarilius grahami
TAAGTTCCTGGTTTGTCCAGATGTTGTAGGATATAATGCAGTCCCATATTGACTGCATCATCCAAAGACCTGTTTGCACGATAAGCAAACTGCAGGGGGTCCAGCAGGGGTCCAGTGATGTCCTTCAGGTAGGCCAGCACCAGTCTCTCAAATGATTTCATGACCACAGATGTCAAAGCAACAGGTCTGTAGTCATTTAGTCCTATGATTTTTGGTTTCTTGGGTACAGGGATGATGGTGGAGCGTTTGAAGCAGGAGGGGACTTCACACAGCTCCAGTGATCTGTTGAAGATCAGTGTGAAGATGGATGACAGCTGGACAGCACAGGTTTTAAGACAGGCTGGTGAAACACAGTCTGGGCCTTTGGCTTTCCTTATCTTCTGTTTCCTGAAGACTCTGCATACATCCCTCTCACTGATCTGAAGTGCAGGTTGAGAAGCAGGAGGGGGGAGGGAGAGGGGTGAGGGTGTTGATGGCTGTGTGGTGAGCCGGTCTGAGCGGGTGTGGGATGTGAGACCAGGTCTTTCAAACCTGCAGTAAAATGTATTTAGCTCGTTGGCCAAATGTTGGTTCTCCACAGTGCTGGGGGATGGGGTCTTGTAGCTGGTGTTGGTTTTCAGGCCCTTCCACACTGATGCTGGGTCAGTAGCTGAAAGCTGGTGTTCTAGCTTCTTAGCATAGCTTCTCTTTGCTACACTGATCTCCTTATTCAGTGTGTATTTGGCCTGTTTGTACAAGACTTTGTCCCCGCTCCTGTAGGCATCCTCTTTGGCCTGGCGAAGCTTTCTGAGTTTTGCAGTAAACCAAGGTTTGTCGTTGTTATATGTTAAATAAGTCCTGGTGGGAACACACATGTCCTCACAGAAACTGATGTAGGATGTCACGGTGTCAGTGAGCTCATCCAGATCAGTGGCTGCAGCCTCAAAAACACTCCAATCAGTGCAGTCGAAACAGGCTTGTAGGGCCCGCTCTGTTTCGCTGGTCCATTTCTTTACAGATCTTACCACAGGCTTAACAGATTTCAGTTTCTGCTTGTAGGCTGGTAGAAGATGAACCAAACAGTGATCAGAGAGTCCCAAAGCCGCTCTGGGGACAGAGTGGTATGCATCCTTTACAGTAAAGCAGTGTAGCAATGGTCCAGTATGTTACTGTCCCTGGTGGGGCATGTGATGTGCTGTCTGTATTTAGGCAGTTCACGGGTGAGATTAACTTTATTGAAATCACCGAGAATGATAAGGAAAGAGTTTGGGTAACACTGCTCTGTGTGTGTGATCTGATCGGCCAGCTGTTCTAGCGCCGCGCTCATGCACGCATCAGGAGGAATGTAAACACTCACCAGAATAAATGAAGATAACTCCCGCGGTGAATAAAAAGGCTTACAGTTAATGAAGAGAGCCTCCAAATTAGGGTAGCACATCTCCTGACTGCTTTGTCGGACAAAATGGCGGATTCTGCATTCTGATTGGTTAGATCGCTTGTCAGTCAATCTCCCGGCGAAGGGTCAATTAGTTTATAAAAATATGGTAAAATCAAGAATACTTTTGATTTTAATTGTCTTTTTGATTTTAATAGCGCTTTTTACAATGCAGATTGTGTCAAAGCAGCTTTACATTGATAACTGGTATATAATTTTTTCCTGTAGCTTTCCTGTAGCTCAGTGGTTAGAGCATGGCACTAGCAATGCCAAGGTCATGGGTTCGATCCCAGGGATTGCACATACTCCGATACAAATGTATAGTATAATGCAATGTAAGTCGCTTTGGATAAAAGCGTCTGCCAAATGCATAAATGTAAATGTAAATAATTTTGGCTGCACAGCAGCTCTTAAAGAATAGTGTCAATGCAGGCAGATCAAAAGCACTGTTGAATAAATGTCAAAAATACTGTTGAATATCAAATGTCCAATCAAATGTCAAGTGTCCTCAACTAAGCAAGCCAAAGGCGACAGCGGCAAGGAACCCAAACTTCAATAGGTGACATCAGGTGGCAAACAGGTGGCAAATAGGTGTTAAAATGGAGAGAAAAAAACCTTGGGAGAAACCTGGCTTAGTCGGGAGGCCAGTTCTCCTCTGGCGAACAGTGCTTTGTTACGATTCAGGTTGCTATCATAAGTCCGATAGGATCGCAACATTCAAAGTATTTATTTCAGTTCCATCCAGTTGAGGATCGTATTCATCATGCCGGTATGGATGGTCTGTTGAGGAACTGTGGCACTGGCTGTCGTGTCGATGAGGCCTTCACAATGGATGATCTAGTTGACTCAATCTCTGCTGATACTTCAGGAATGTGTTGTGGTCGTGTCCAGTTGAGGATCGTATTCATCACGCCAGTACGGACGGTCTGTTGAGGAACTTAAATTCTATACGATGTTTAACAGGTATGACTTGAGGTCATGAACGCATGAACTAAATGTTCTGCATTTTTCATTGAGAGCATATGTTGTAGTTTAGATATATTTTTAAGATGGAAGAATGCGGTTTTACAGATGCTAGTAACATGGCCTTCAAATGAAAGATTGTCGCAAGCATAGGCCCCGGGGCCAAGCTGTGTGCCAGAGCATCCGTGCCGAGCATGCCCTCAATCAGAGAATAGAACAACTGGCAATGAGCAGTGTCCGGGGAGGTAAACAGATCTATCTGTTCAGCCCCGAAGCACTGGCAAATCAGCTGGACTGCCTGGGGATGGAGTCTCCATTCGCCCGGAAGAGGAGGCTGCCATGAGAGCTCGTCGGCAGCATGGTTGAGCACGCCTGGGACATGAATGGCATGAAGCGACCTCAGATGCTTCTGACTCCATAGCAAGAGATGGCGGGCGAGTTGCGACATGCGGCGGGAGCGTAGGCCACCCTGATGGTTGAAGTACACAGCGGCCGCAATGCTGTCCGAGCAGACCAGTACGTGCATGTCTGTCAACAGCTCCTTGAAGCGGCTCAGTGCAAGACGTACTGCAAGCAACTCGAGGCAATTGATATGCCACTGCAGTTTAGGCCCTGTCCACAGACCTGACACTGCATGCCCGTTGCACGTGGCACCCCACCCGGTGGCAGAGGCATCCGTGTGGACCACAGCATGCCTGGACACTTGTTCGAGGGGAACTCCAGCCCGCAGGAATGAAGGGTCCGACCACTTGGTGAGAGTGCAACGGCAGTTCGGTGTCACAGGGACACGGAACATACCGCGCTGCCATGCCCATCTCGGGACCCATCCGTGAAGCCAGTGTTGAAGCGGCCTCATATGAAGCAATCCGAGCGGCGTGACTGCGGCTGTGGATGCCATATGCCCCAGGAGCCTCTGAAAGAGTTTCAGTGGGGCTGCTGTCCTGCGCTTGAGTGTACTCAGGCAGTTCAACACTGACTGCACACGCTCCTTGTACTGACATGCCCGACCCTCGAACACAAACCATAGAAAGGGTCTTTGTCGAGGTAGAATCGAGACATGAAAGTACGTGTCCTTCAGGTCGATCGCTGCAAACCAATACTGGGGACGGATGCATTTGAAAATGCGCCTCTGCGTAAGCATCTTGAATGACAGCCTGTGAAGGTACCGATTCAGGACACGCAGATCCAGGATTGGCCGTAGCCCACCACCCTTCTTGGGTAGAATGAAGTAGGGGCTGTAGAACCCTAACTCCATATCGGCTGAGGGCCAGCGCGTGCTGCCCCGAGATACCAGTCATCAACCGGGACACGGTGGAGGGTTCCAGACGAGCCCGACCTTCTCGGCAGCCCGGGAAAGCATAGCCGTCAACTTGGGATTGGCCTCTGGCAACGCTACTGTCCCAGAAGGAGGCAACGCAGCCGAGTCTTCATCTCCCGAGGACTCTTGCTCACCTTCCAATGCCGCAATCGACATCTGATCATCCGCAGGTGTGCCAAAGGAAACGGCCGGTCGCTCCATAGAGGGACCGGCACGATCCAACTGCAACACCACAGGCTGCAGTGTTGTAAAGGGGGCAGAGGCCCGCGGAGCAGCGCTCGGCGGGGAAGCCCTGACCGTGATCCTCAGATCACCCTGCCTACACGCCGATACGCCGTCACTCCGGCCGGGGCCAGAGAAAACGGCATCAAGGGGCATAGGGGAGGGGACCCCTATAATCATAGTCATGAGATAGTCATGTTCCCGCAATGAGAACATGAGCTATCCACAAAAGCTGCTTCAGCATGCTGAACGCCCAGACATGTGATGCAGCGATTGTGACCATCAGCAGGGACCAGGGAATGACCACACCCAGTAACGCACAGACGAAATGACATCTTGATAAAGATGCAGGGTTCACCTGGAGATGGTAATCAAATTACAGTTACATTCAAAAAGTATTTTAGATTACCAAAGTGATTACTTTGAATGTTAATGTCATTTATTTCATTTAATAGGCTTTTAATGTAAGCTGTTTGAGGATTTTAAACCAAGGAGCCAATGTTGATGATTCTCAGATGATCTGTCTGTTTAAAAAAAAAAGAAAAAAAAAGTCTGTTCAGATAAAGCAACCTGCAGAGAGTGCAGACATGAGATCACACGCAAAATATTGGACGGGAAAACAAGGCATAATGCATTTCTCTGGTGGAAATTCAAAGACAGTTTTACTTATATAAACATGAAGGAGGACGTACAGTAACATCATAGTGCAATGCAAGCTATGTCTACCTGCAACAAAACTTTAATCGGCTTCAAAGGATTCAACATAATCTGAAAAAGCATCTTGAGGTAGGCCTAAGCTGTTCTTGGTCTTTAAAATGTTATTTTCCTTATTTACTCCTTATTTTCCTATTTACTCGTACGTTGAGCTTTGTATGTTATCATTATCCTACATTTAATATTTATAAGAATTTATAGGTCTGAAAAATAACACAAAATCCTCATAGAATTAACATCCAATTAATCATGCGTTAAATAATCTTTTATAAAGCCAATTTCTTGGTGTACTTTAGACAAACTTTAAATCTTAATAATTCATTCCAAGTGTTTAGGTATAACGTATGGCGCGTACTCGAGTTCATGATCAAAAATAGAGCAGTACTCCACTGGTCATAAATTCATAGGTTTTTTTAGTTGGTTTTTTTTGGTCTATCTTTATTCCGGCTTGCAAACAAACTGCTTATTAAATATTTCCTGAAATTTTGGGAAATTATTACAAAGTCTGTCAACAGGATGTTAACACATGCACACGCTGAAAACGGACACAAAGAGAAGAACAGACGCGCCCGCAGAGAAAATACTGCACCAGCACAAGCTCACTGTTCACGAAATATAGGAAGAATAATATAAATATTAAATTGGGGTTGATATGAATGTATGTCTGAAGGGAACTGTATTCAGACAAGTTTTGATGGCTTTTCCTCTTATCTCCAGCGCAGCGCTGCTTTGTGTACAGCGGTAAGCATGGAAACGCTATATCACTGCTGTTCCTCCATAAGCGCCACCTACTGTCAGAGAGTGAATTTGCATTTCATTCAGTCCGTCTGCTGACTGTGTTTTGTGCAGGTGTCTTATGTAGCATAATTTCACAAAGCTAAAGTCAGAAAACGCAGTGTTTGCCTCTAATATCAAAGAGCTACACATATTTTTTGAACAAATAAACAACAAATAAATTTGCTTTAAAAAAATCTGCAACCAGAATCGGCCAATTTGCTTCTATTGGCCATGACAAATCAAAATAGGTGCATCACTGTTTGTTATTTATATGGTTAATATTAATGCAGCTATCAGTGCACTAAGGTTAAATATTAGTATAAACATATTTATACTAGGGATAGTTCACACAAAATGATCATATTTTTTCCAAACCTGTAAAATGTGGTGGTGGAGAGATGAAAAAACTGTAGGTGAGTCGGCTTTGAATATAGGCCTTCTCTCGAGATTGTTGGGTAGATCATTTCATTTCATTTTCTTTATAAACATTCTAAATGTTACAAACAAACTTTGTTAATAAACAATTTAAACCACTGTGTCAATTTGACTCTATACTAGAGATCGACCGATATGGTTTTTTTTTATAGCCGATGCCGATGCCTATGTTTAGAGGTCAGGGTCAGCCAATGGCCGATATGTGCTGCCAATTTTTAGGGCCGATATCTTGAAGTTTTCCCCCTTCATTTGCATGCTAAAATGTCACACTAATAATAAGTGGATGCACAACATTTCTAAACTTAACATCATTTATTGTACACTGACTTGAACCTTCTCTCGAATCTTAATTTTGTGCACTGCACTGTATTAAAATAAATTAGTTAACCAAACAAATAAGTAAACTGACCAAGTATTAAATATATAAGGTAGGCTAATATAAACAAAATCTGTCAATCATTTACATAAAAGTTTTAGAGCATTTATCAAGCAGAATTTTTCAAGTTTGTTGGAACATAAATGTAAACTTAAATATACATTTAAATAAAATAAATACAACTTTATAAATAAAAATCAATTAAAAACGTTGTCATGTTGCACACACTCTAAAAAATGCTGGGTTAAAAACAACCCAAGTTGGGTTAAAAATGGACAAACCCAGCGATTGGGTTGTTTTGACCCAGCAGTTGGGTTAAATGTTTGCCCAACCTGCTGGGTAGTTTTATTTAACCAAACAATTGTTTACAAATTACTATATGTCTGGCTTAAAATGAACCCAAATTAGGTTGGAAATTAAAAATCAGACTCATAATTACTAGAGGCAACAATAATAATCAAAAAGATGAGCATTTATTAATAAGCAATTTAATAAATGTTTATTGTTTAAATATTATTCAAAAAAAGTATTAATAAATGTTTGTTTATTAAACATATTAATAAATGTTAATTTCCAACATATTTTGGGTTCATTTTAAGCAAGAAATACAGTAATTTTTAAACAATATTTGGGTTAAATAAAACTACCCAGCAGGTTGGGCAAACATTTAACCCAGCCGCTGGGTTAAAACAACCCAATCGCTGGGTTTGTCCATTTTCAACCCAACTTGGGTTGTTTTTAACCCAGCATTTTTTAGAGTGCAGCCTTCTATGCAAGGACAGTGCTAAACTCTTAGTGATTTCTGACATTCTTGACGGTTAATGTTAGACAGGTTTATTGAGGATAATAACTGTGCGACATATATAGTCATTGATCGGAACATATCACTTTATTAGTCTGATGTCCATTTTTATTACACAGTTGATGGAAACACACGCAGATGCGCATATTCTTGAGCTGAATTTTCATTAATGCAAAGTTCGAAGGAAACCCGGCTATTGTCTGCATCAAACCATGCTTCCGAACAAATATCATACACTTCTGTGCACAGAGTTGTGAGAAATAGAGAGAATGAGAGAATTTAGTTGAGAATCAGATGAAATGCTGTTACAGAAGGAGAGGTTCAAAGTCCTGATTGATTAGTGTAATGCTTCAGGTTCAATCCCAGCTATCAAGGAACGTTCCCATAACTTTCAATAATGTTCTTTAAAAGTTATGTAAATGTTAGGACAAAACTTTCTTAAATGTATCCTTACTGGATATTTTGAATGTTTAAAATGTTTTATATTTGCAAATAACGAACTTGCATTCGTTATTTGTTCCTTATGCATGTGTCTTGTGACTTCATGTTCTCTTCATTTCTCTTTAATGATTTAACAAGTAGTAACGTTTAAAAAAATGTTTGATGAACTTCCAACTAAACCATTCAGCAAATATTAATAACATCATAAAGACGTTACGAGAACGTTGTTATGAGAATGTTTCCTCTCAACATTACAAAAATGTATTTTAACTATGAAAACATAAGACGGTCATCCTCATCCAACGTTTTGTCTTCTTCTTTGTCGCGGCTTGCGAGCCGGCCGTGACTCTGTTCTAGAAAAATATTTTAAGGAACATTTTTTTCTAACATTCACATAACTTTAACATAACATTAGTGAAAGTTACGGGGATGTTCCCTGTTAGTGTTAGCTGCGATATTGCTGAGAACACTGCATAGCCAGGAGTCCAGGACCACCAGGACATTAGACAGGACATGCACACGGGAAAAACATTAGCCTAAGCTTTTAAATAAATAAATAGTATAAAACTTTTTTTTTTCAATACGTACATGAGATTTCCATGTTCCACTTTTACAGTTTTTATTTAATTGCTTTGGTGCAAATTTCAAAAGCAATTGGTAATTTTTTTCGGACCCACTTTATATTCAATTCACATTTATTTCTATAGCGCTTTTCACGATACATATCATTTCAAAGCAGCTTTACAGAGAATGCGTGTCAACATTACAATTTAAAGAATGCAGTTAGCAAATAATGTAATAATTTACAATTTACAATCACTGTTAGCAGTTTAACTGAACGTAGAAGCAATGAGCTCCTGGAAAAATGAATTACATTAACAATAATCAAGATATAGAATATGTGCAATGTGCATGTT
This sequence comes from Anabarilius grahami, assembly GCA_003731715.1. Classification (NCBI taxonomy): domain Eukaryota; kingdom Metazoa; phylum Chordata; class Actinopteri; order Cypriniformes; family Xenocyprididae; genus Anabarilius; species Anabarilius grahami. Next base: position 3,616,533 of record RJVU01072345.1, read on the forward strand.
GATCCAGATGATTGCGTCATATATTAAGTGGCCTTAACTACTATGTACTTAGATTTAAATTAATAATTTGATACAATGCACTTATTGTGTACATACATGTTTCTACATTGTACTTATATTTTAAAAACACCTGCATGTAATTACATCTTTAATTAATTTCTGTAATTACATTTATAATTACACTGTTGACCCATCCCTTAACCCTTACCCCTACCCGTGAACGTACCCATACCACCAAAGCTTCCCCTAACCTTATCTGTATACCCACCTCAATAGCAGCAAAAGTGTTTTGCAATTCAATACATTGTACTTATTTTTTTGATGTAAGTACATATTAGTGAAGGCCACCTAATATAAAGTGGGACCTTTTTTTCACTTGTAAAACTCTTTGTACTAATATCACATCAGATCATCAAATCTGCACTTTTTTCAAACATTTCATCATATTTTCAATCAAAAAGTATCGTTTTCACAACACAAAATAAGGGTTTCATCTTTATAAATGTTTATTCACAGTAACTGCCTTTCATAATGCTCTTACTATCAAACTTTTGATTTGCATTTCTTCTCGTTCAGTTTAATACATTTGTCTATTATTTAATCCAAATGATCTTAATGGTTAATCAATGAATCATTTGGTACACCTATAGATTTCTATAGATATATATTCTATAGGCATAGTTTCTATAGAAATTATTTGCACTTTCCGATATGGATAATCAAATGTAATGAATTATAAGCAATTCATCTTAGATGATGAACACAATTTTCAAAGTGTGTGTGTGTGTGTGGTCCTGGCAAACACTGCAATGTGAACTAAAGGTCCCAATATGGATGTCAGTAATTTTAGACCTTGTTTGGACATTTATTTTTGTCCCCCTGAGGAAAACAGCTTATAAATCATTTGAAACTATATTTTTATTAAATGAAAAAATGCATAAAATTTTCTGTGATGGGTAGGTTTAGGGGTAGGGTTAGTGCAGGGGATATAATATACAGTTTGTACAGTATAAAAATAAATAAGCCTATGGAGAGTTAAATGGATAGCCCTAATATATATATTTGATTTGCACAATTTGTTGTATTATATAACACAGTCATATTATCTAATAGCAAAGAGATGGCACTTCAGTTTGTTTATCTTAAAAGTTTACAGCAAGATTTGCGTGGACATAATAGGGAGAAAATACATCCCTACTGCAATACATGCTTCATTGACTTCATCATCATCATCATCATCATCTTGCTTACAGTGATGATAATGATGATGAAATTTTGAAGGACCAAATTGAAGGACCAAAAGTATTCACTTTATTAAAAAAATATACTATGTACAAGAAAATAGATGAACCCACAATATGAACACAATGTGCAAAGTTTCATGTAAATGATTTCCTATGGGGAAACTATTATAAATAAAAACAATTAACATGCAATTTAACACACTGTATTCAAATCCTGGGTTCATCTGCTTGCCTGTATATATTATGTATTATCAATACGGTGTAGGGAGAGCGGGGCACAATCTTACGCTTTTTGACTTTCTCAGTATGTGTAAATCTACTTAGGGTTCAGAGAATTTATTTTCTTCCACATTAATTTCACACATGTCTGGTACAAATATGTGGCTTTGTTTCATTAATACAATGTATACTTTTCTCTTTATATACCTCGAAAGAAGGGAAGTAAAATGTGACAACATACCCCATAGGTGGGGCACATTGTAACAAGATAAAATAAATATAAAATAAATTTAAATGATTTTGACAATGAACACTCTTCAAAACAGCTCAGAGGTCAAAACAATACAGGCAAACAGATGAAGAAACATGTTCAGACATTCAGAAAAACACAGAGCTGAACAAAAACACTCTCCTCCCTCACAGCTCTCACAGAACACGAGATAAATAGACGAGACAGTACAAATGCTGGACATTTCCTGAAATAATATTTTCTGGATATTCAGGATCTTCCTCTCAGTCTTTATTCACCTTTTTTCCATAGTTTATCAACAGAAATTCATAAAAGTTAATTATGTCAGTTATATCAGTAACTGTATAGAATATCATAGTTCTAATAGCAGGACTGTAACACAGTGTTACAACGAACCCTATCTGCTCAACTGGACTTTAAACCTGGTTAGTGTCTTCTGATAGCAAGTAAAGCATTAAAGAACTACTCAAACTGCTAACAGATTGGAGATTAAAATGATATCAGATTTGACTAATTTTAAATAAACAAAAAATATAGATGAAAAATTAAGTAAGGAATTTACTTTTACTATTGTTAAATAGATGTTCAGCAATATCTCCCAAAGATTTCTGAATTTTAGCAACATTTTTCTCTATATATTGTTGATATGTCAACTAGTAAATACATGAAGATTTATCATGCTAGCATATGTGGAAGTATTTAAACCATGTGTGTTAAAACCACGTGTAAGGTTGTGCCCCCTGATCCCCTAAACTGAATTTGATTTATTAAAATCACTGTCTTTGTGCATTAAGGCACATTAATCATTTTAATGATAAGCGTTTTAGGAGGTCATACTCTGTTTTTAGTGACTGAAATACTGAGGTGGGTGTTGTATAAGGATTGAATGAATCTCAAACCTCAGTATCTTCAGCTGACAGTTTGGGCTCTTCAGTCCATCAGAGAGCAGCTTCACTCCTCGGGTACCCAACCGGTCATTGAGACTCATGTCCAGCTCCATCAGAGGAGAGTTTGGTATCTGCAGGGCCAAAGCCACAGGTTCACAGTCACTGCGATCAAGATCACAGTTTGAGATTCTGTAAAAACAGGATATTTGTCCATGACATTTATTGTGTGTTCATCTTGTAGGAACAGTGTTTGTAGTAACAGTGATAGGTTATGTACAGTTTTCTGTGAACATTCAAGCTTTCTAGAAACATTTATAAATGTCATGTATATGAACTAATGTGAAAATAACTTTCAAATGTATGTCTATAAAATCACTGTTTAGTAAATCAATTTTGGTACATACAGATTTTACTCTCCAAAATAAGTAGAAACGATAATTCACATTGAATATAATGATAAAATTGATTTTAAAAACTTTGATTAGTTTTGTTAATTGCTTTGGTGCAATTTTCACAAGCAACTTGTAATTGTACTAATATCACAACAGATCATCAAAAGTGCACTTTTTTCAAACGTTTCAGCATATTTTCAATTGTTTTAGTACAATACACAAAATCAAAAAGTATAGTTCTCACTACACAAAATAAGTGTGTCACCTTTACAAATGTGGCTTGTCAGTGAACTACGGCTCTGTCTATTAAATGGTGCTTCATTTGAAAGCAGGTGATGCCGATTTAGCGGTAATCAGGGAACCGGCTTTACTGAAGAAATGCGCGTGACAATCGCAAGCGATATATCGCCCAGCCCTAATAACAAATGTAATGAATTCTTTTTACATTATAAGCAATTTATCTTAGATGATGACCACAATTGTCAAAGTGAGTGTGGGGTCATGGTAAACCCTGCGTTGTGAACCAAATGTCCCCACTAGGTCTAAAATTGATGGCATTACCATCCTTTTGGTTTTGACATTTGGTTCACAACACAGTGTTTACCATGATTTTTTTTTTTAGTCCCTATGAGGAAAATGGCTTAAATCATACAAAATTATATTTTTATAAAATGTAAAAATGCAGAATGTTTTCTGTGATGGGTAGGTTTAGAGTTAGGGGATATAATATATAGTTATGAGAGGAAGGTGTTACAATACAGAGGGGGACAGCGACACAGGAATGCAGGTAACAGAGTTTATTGAACAACCAGATGATAAACAGAGTGCAGGTAAGTGAACGCAGGTTATAATGATGGCAGATAAGGATATTGGACTGATACTTGTCTTTGTATTGCAGGAACGGCAGACAAATGACAGACTTGGGACTTGAGCAGACACAGAGGAACTCACGCAGGACGAGGAGACAACGAGGAGACGAGGGAACACGCTGGAGACAGGTAAGTATCTTTGATGGAGTCCTTGAGGTAAGCAGACAGGTAAGACCATGTGCAAAAGAGACCAGACAGTGACTGTGTGAGTGTGCCTTTTGTGCTGCTGCTGATGAGGGTGCTGATGGGCTGCAGGTGTGCGTGATTAAAACTCTGGTGATGACGTGCGCTGTGTCTGGGTGATGGTAGAGCCTGGCGTGTCTTGCTTACCTTGTGTACAATTCTGAGCCTTTATATCCTGTCTGCCTTCTATTGTTACCGTTCCTGCCTGTTACCCGTTATCGACCCGTTGCTGCCTGTCCTGACCCCTGCCTTGTCTGCTGTTCTGTGAATGATATCTGCCTGTCCTGATAATTGCCCGTATCCTGACTACGACTCTGCCTGTCCCTTGCTGTACCTGTTTGACCCTGCCTGTATGACCACGCTCGCGTTTAATAAAAGCTTGCAATTGGATCCCTGCCTGAGTCCAGCCCCGTTACAATTATGATTCGGCTATTGTGACTGAATCTGTATGAGAGTTGAGCAGATGTATGTGAGGCCAGCAGCATCATTAAGGGGGGAGCTGTGAAAGGTACAGCAGTCTGCCCCAAAAATGTTCCTCTATACCACTCACTAGAAACCGCATTACCCAAATTGTCCGTAATTCCTGGGGAGACCAGAGTAAAATTTAGTAGCATGATGTTGGTAGCCCTATTGGCAAAAACTGTACAGAAGTTTCAGATTCAGCAGTACTATGAATCCCTGAATCCGAGAGGCTGTGTTGATTTTGAACTAATATGTCTCTCTCATAGTTTTTACTCCTGCAGGTAATTGGACATGGCATATGATAATTCATAGACATGGTGATTGTTAAAAATGAGACTGATTTTGAAGATTCAAGAGACAGATAAGTGCATTCAGCATTTAAACTAAAGACAACATCAAAAATGGCTACTAGCATAACATATTTTAGATGGTGGTAATGGTTTTTATTTGAAAGTTAAACATTTACATTTTAACCTTTGCAAATAACCAAGAGTTCTATATAGTAATTTAATATTAAATCCTGTCCAAGTTACAGAATTGTGATTCTGTTGAAAAGATTATTTGTGCAGTAAGAGAGAGAGACTGCTTGAGTGGAGGCAAGAATTGAACTCTGTCTGTTATCAGCCTGATAAAGTTAAACAAAGAGATTAGAACAAAAAAACAACCCAGCTGACTTTTCTAAAAAACTTATTATAGTGAAGAGACATGCTTTGAGACTGAATAAGAGTAAAACCTACAGGAAAAATGTGAAGCTTAAATATGTTTTTAGATTTGAAACCAAAAGCAAACCTTGACAATGAGCAGGTTCATATTCATGTGTCAAGTGTGTGTGTGTGATGGTGACTAGAATTTATGTTTTGTATGTGTTCGTTTGGGGAAATATTCTGTCCTCAGAGTGCGTATGTCATTAACGTCTTGAATGAGTGTTTTATCACTACAGATGGGTTAAGTGAAACGACAAATTTTGTCAAGCCGATATTTCAGATTGAATCTTATGAAAAGACGATACAGAACATGGGACGAGCTTTAAGTGTATTGATATCCAGCTCTGTCTGCTAATGGTAATTATGTTGATTTTAATTATTCTCTGAATTAGTATGTTTGAGAACATTTATATAACTTGGAATTGTATATTGCAGTCCATGGGTTAAAAACCCTTGTCTAAATTCAACACACTAGTAAATTATCCAGAAAAACCCCTCAAATTTATGGAAGGCCGATGGGAAAACAAAGGAGGAGTGAATATAACTGATAAAAGTTTTATTTTTGATCGATTAAATGGATGCATGGCATTGTTACGGTACACAGGAGTCAGACACAGATGTAAACAGGTAATGGGAGTTTATTGACACCAGTTGAGCAGAATGCAGTAAGCAGGTAAGCAGAGATGGAATAGTAGATGGATATATGAGTAGAATGGAGATAGTTACTGTCCTGTTCCTTTTCAGGTATGGAAGTCTGTGAACACGCTGGAGCTGGAGATCGCTGGAGACAGGTTGAGCACTCACACACAGGAGACGAGGAACACAGAGGGAAGGAGACACGCTGGAGACTGGTAGGTAAGAAGCAGGGAGTCCTTGAGGTAAGCATTTACGTGAGTATCTGTAAACGAGACCGGACATGGAGTGCTGTGTGTGTGTGCTCTTTATAGTGCAATGATGAGGTGCAGATGGCGGTGATCAGTACTCAGGTGATTGGGTGCGCTGTGATTGGTGGATGATGGAGCCTGACGTGTCTGTGACAGTGCCCCCCCTCCCACGGCCCGCTCCTGAGGGCCGAGGACCCCGACGTCGTGGTGGTCGTCCTCTTCCCCGCGGTGCCGGTCTGTTAGGGTGACTGTCGTGGAAAGCCTGAAGAAGATTGGGATCAAGGATGTTGTTTCTAGGAACCCAGGAGCGCTCCTCAGGACCATAGCCCTCCCAATCCACTAAGTACTCCAGTAGACCACCACGGCGCCGGGAGTCCAAGATCTCGTGGACCTCATAGGCTGCACCGTATTCCAGGATGAGTGGAAGGGGGGGATCTTTGGGATTCACGTCAGGCCCTGTGGAGGAAACAGAAGGGTGGTGAGGCTTGAGGAGTGACACATGGAATGTGGGGTGAATGCGGTAACCTTGAGGGAGTTGCAGTTGGTAAGTGACCGGGTTGACCTGCTTGATGATAGGAAATGGGCCAATGAACCTGGGACTCAGCTTTCTGCAGGGCAGATGTCCCGTGTGGACAGCCATACCTTCTGTCCCGGCTGGAACACGGGAGTGTTGGAACGTCGAAGGTCAGCTGTCATCCTGCGTCTGCGCAGGGCTCGTTGCAGCTGATGGTGCGCTGAGTCCCAGACCCTCTCGCTCTCCCGGAACCAGTAATCCACCGCAGGAACGTTAGATGGTTCCCTGTTCCAGGGGAACAGTGGGGATTGGTAACCGAGTGCCCAACCCAAGTACTGGTTCCAGGTACATCTTCCTTTCCGTCTGCCCGTTCGACTGCGGGTGGTATCCTGACGTCAGACTGACGGCCACACCTAGGAGCGAGTGGAACGCTTTCCAAACTCGGGAGATGAACTGGGGTCCTCTATCAGATACTATGTCCTCTGGGATGCCAAAGTACCTGAACACATGGTTGAAGAGTAGCTCTGCAGTTTCCATAGCTGTGGTCAGACCCCTCAATGGAACGAGATGACATGACTTGGAGAAGCGATCAATGATGACCAGTATGCAGGTATTACCGTCGGAGGCTGGGAGGTCTGTAATGAAGTCCACTCCTAGGTGTGACCATGGTCGGTTGGGAACGGGCAGAGGAAGAAGTTTGCCGGCTGGAAGATGGCGTGGACTTTTGGAGATGGCGCACTCCTTGCAGCCCTGCACGTACCTTCTGACATCGGCTGCCATCCCTGGCCACCAGAAGCGTTCTTTGAGCAATGAGAGGGTTTCATTGACCCCCGGGTGACCAGTGCCTAGTGACGTGTGAGCTGAGTGAATGGTTTGAGTGCGTCGTGTCCGGGTGATGTAGAGCAAGCCGGGTGGACAGCCCGGCGGAGGGTTCGTGGAGGCATTGGAGGAGGGAATGGTCTCTTCTGACCAGGTTATAGGGCTGACAATGAGCGAACTCGGGATGATGGGCTCAGGTTCCTCTGACCTTTCCTTTGGAGCGTGGAAACGGGAGAGAGCGTCAGCCTTAACATTTTTAGAGCCTGGTCTATAGGAGATGGTGTAATTGAATCGGGAGAAGAACATAGCCCAACGAGCTTGTCTCGGATTCAACCTCTTTGCAGCATGGAGATATTCGAGGTTCTTGTGGTCAGTGAGAACGAGGAATGGATGTTTGGCTCCCTCCAGCCAATGCCTCCACTCTTCCAAGGCAAGCTTTACCGCGAGGAGTTCCCTGTCACCGATGTTGTAGTTGACTTCCGCCGGGCTGAGCTTGTGGGAGAAGAAGGCGCATGGATGGAGCCTACTTGGGGTCCCCTGCTGCTGGGATAACACCGCTCCCGGGATAACACCGCTCCCACTCCGGTGGTAGAAGCGTCCACCTCTACGACGAAGGGCAGTTCTGGATCTGGGTGGACGAGGAGGGGAGCAGTGGTAAAGGCTTCCTTGAGATATTTGAAGGCGTTGGTGGCTGCAGGGGTTCAGGACAGAGACTTGGGCTTATTTCGGAGCAGACTGGTGAGTGGATGAGTAATGGAGCTGTAGTTCATGATAAACCGGCGATAGAAGTTGGCAAATCCGAGGAAGCGTTGTAGTTCCTTGATGGTTGTGGGTTCTGGCCAGGTGGTGATGGATTCCACCTTCCTCTCATCCATCCGGATGCCACTGTGATCGATGTTATACCCTAGGAACGAGACGGAAGGCTGATGGAAGGAGCACTTCTCTGCTTTGAGGAACAGGTGGAACTGACGAAGCCGGGTGAGGACCTCCGCAACGTGATGGCGATGTTCGGCCAGGCTTCGGGAGTAGATGAGGATGTCGTCGATGTACACCAAGACGAACCGATGGAGAAACTCCCGGAGCACCTCATGTATGAAGTCCTGGAATACGGAGGGGGCATTGACAAGGCCATAAGGCATCAAGGAGGAATGGATTTGTAGTGACCGGTAGGCGTGATGAATGCTGTCTTCCACTCGTCCCCCTCACGTATCCTGATGAGGTTATACGCGCTGCGGAGATCCAACTTCGTGAATACAGTGGCACCACGGAGATGTTCCAGGGCCGCTGGGACGAGAGGAAGGGGATACCGGAATTTTACGGTGATCTTGTTGAGTGAGCGATAGTCGATGCAGGGCCGCAAGCCTCCGTCCTTTTTAGCCACGAAGAAGAAGCTGGAAGCAGCAGGGGAAGTAGACGGGCGGATGTATCCTTGAGCAAGGGCCTCTTTGATGTATTCCTCCATGGCCTTCTCCTCCGGGATGGCTAGGTGATAGATCTTACCCCTTGGCACTGGTTCACCCGGAAGCAGGTCGATGGCGCAGTCCCATGGCCGATGTGGAGGCAGCTTGGAAGCTCTCTGAGGGCAGAAGACATCACTGAAGGGGGCGTAACATTCGGGGATGTCGATGTAGCGTTTCTCTGCGGGGCTCTCGATAGAGGTGGTACAGATGGAGAGTTCTGAAGGAGGAGTTTGTGGTTCAGGAAGTTCGGAGATGCACCGAGAGAAACAAGTTTCGCCCCACTTCAGGACAAATGGAATGCTGGATGAACTTCTCAAGGCCGATGGAGTCCTCGCATGCAGCGAGATGCTGCCGCACCCGAGGCTCCAGTCCTTGACGGTAGGTGGTAATCAAAGCCTGTTCGTTCCATCCACAGACGGCAGCAAGCGTTCTGAATTGCAAAGCATAATCATAGATAGACATCGAACCTTGTTTAAGATTATATAGTTTCTCACCAGCAGAGGAATCCGTAATCGGTTTACCAAACACTTCTCGGAAATGAGAAATGAAGGCAGAATATGACTGAGTGACAGCACTGTGTTGTGACCAGATGGAGTCTGCCCATTTTAATGCTTTGCCGCTTAACTGTGATATGAGGAACGCTATCTTCGAGGTGTCGCTCGGGTACAGGTGCGGCTGCATCTCCAGGACCAGTTCGCACTGCAGCAGGAATCCGCTGCAGTCCTCCGCCGATCCTGAGTAGGGCGCTGGTCTGGCCATGGGACTGGCGTACATTGGTGGTGAAGGAGAACTGACGGTGCTGACTGTGGTTACCGCTGGTGCAGGTGAGGGAGAAGTGACTGGAGATGGTGACGGTGGATTGGTGGTGAGAGTTCGCCGAAGCGCATCCACCAGGGCTTGGAACGGGTCTGGTTGGCTCATACTGGGTCTGCAGTGTTGGTCCGGTCTTCTGTTACGGTACACAGGAGTCAGACACAGATGTAAACAGGTAATGGGAGTTTATTGACACCAGTTGAGCAGAATGCAGTAAGCAGGTAAGCAGAGATGGAATAGTAGATGGATAGATGAGTAGAATGGAGATAGTTACTGTCCTTTTCCTTTTCAGGTATGGAAGTCTGTGAACATGCTGGAGCTGGAGATCGCTGGAGACAGGTTGAGCACTCACACACAGGAGACGAGGAACACAGAGGGAAGGAGACACGCTGGAGACTGGTAGGTAAGAAGCAGGGAGTCCTTGAGGTAAGCATTTACGTGAGTATCTGTAAACGAGACCGGACATAGAGTGCTGTGTGTGTGTGCTCTTTATAGTGCTGTTGATTAGTGCAATGATGAGGTGCAGGTGGCGGTGATCAGTACTCAGGTGATTGGGTGCGCTGTGATTGGTGGATGGTGGAGCCTGACGTGTCTGTGACAGGCATTAGATGTCTAGAGAAATTTTATTTATGTAATAAGGGTTGAAGGTGAAAGAAGCTATAAGGCTGTCTGTGTAACCTAGAAGTTGAGATTTGAGTTAAATTATACTTTGGTTTCTGAAAAACAGTAAAGATAAGTGGGACTGAGACAAAAATGATAATATTTTTTAGATCTGCAGAATAACAATTTGATGGGATAGAGTGACAAAATTATAAGCAGTTATTGTGATGAAAAAAAAATGTAAAACTGTTTTTAAAACAGCTTTAAAGAAATTTATAATGTCTTATAGTACAAATTTGCATAATTTATAAGTGATATGGAAGATTATTAATATTTTAAAAATCTGTCCGTTTGTGTTTGTTTATGACAATTATGGTGCAGTGGCAAGCCTAATAAAACAATAAAGATCACTGCCAAAGAAGAGGGTTAAGATTTTGTTCATTTAGCCTAAGCAGTTATAATTGACAAGACATTTGAATTCAAAACTGACTTTAAAGGAAGTCTTAATTATTTGATTTTGAATGCTGTACTGTTGACATGGTCTGTACTGTGAAATGTTGTGAAAATTGAGTCAAGACAAACAAATTGTTAGTATAATTGAATTTATATGTTCTGATGCTTATTTCATTTTGATGAAATGTTTTTAAAGAAATGTTTTAAGATGAACAAGTTTATGATTATTCATGTTTTTTTTTGGGGGGGGGGGCTATAATGGATCTGATGTGAAAAGAAATCTTAACAAAAGGGTTATTACGTAAAAGTAACAATTCTATGTTTTATTGAAAACGATAATTGAAATGGTTTTGGTCATGTAAATTTGTTTTCTTTTATTTCTATTTTTAAAGGTGTTTAAAAAAGAGTTAAAAGATGTTCAAAATTAAGGTGATACATGATATGTCTATAGACTGTAAACTGAAGGATGATTTAAGAAACTTAAAATACTTAGATGGATTATGATGGGTCTTATTTATTTTTGTTGTTGTTTATTTTGAATTAGACCACAATTTAGTTTTTAACCTTAAAAATTATCTATAAAGGGTATAGTGAAAGGAGTGGGTTTACGATCCATCTTCTTGTATTATATAATGAACTGGAAATTATATTTTTTTTCTAAAAACCAGTGTATATATCCTGGTGTTTATGATTACAGGAAATGTCTGTATTTAGTATCTGAGGAGTGACTGAGGGTCTGGCCCATGCCAGGAATAAATTAAGTTATAAGTCATTTATAAATTATTTGTTAATTATAAACAAATCATTTACAAAACATGAATATACATTCATATATGATTAATAAGTGATATACTAACATTTTATGAATGTTTTATTAATTTGGCTATAAGTCATTTATAATTTATTAGTTAATGATCAGTGATTAGTTAATGAGTATTAGTAAATGATCATTAGTAAATGATCAGTATATGATTTATTGATGAAGTTGTGAGCTGGTCTGTGTACAAAAGCACAAACATGCAGGTATGATAAAGCACTATTTTTAAGAAGAGTAATTTATTTGTTTTGAAGTGGATAAACATTTATAAATGCCTTACAGTCAGGTGATTCCAGTGGATTATATTAAATCCTTTCACTCATCAGCACAGACTTGTGTTCTGTGTGGGATCTAGTGATGAAGTCATCCTCTGAACCGGTTTTACCTTCCACTGAAGCTCACATCAGGTGCACAGAGTTAAACACTTCATGTGTGTCAGAGAAGACAGCTGTCTATACCCTCACCAGTCAGCACTCACACTGCAGTACACACCACAAAGTGTTCATGTAAAGTGAATGTAAACACACTGGCCAAAAAATCGGATATGGTCAAAAGATTGGATTTGTGCATTAAGACTTGCAGTGTAAATGGAGCCATATAGACAGGTGTGTGGCTTTCCTAATCAAGTCCAATCAGTATAATCAAACACAGCTGGACTCAAATGAAGGTGTAGAACCATCTCAAGGATGATCAGAAGAAATGGACAGCACCTGAGTTAAATATATGAGTGTCACAGCAAAGGGTCTGAATACTTAGGACCATGTGATATTTCAGTTTTTCTTTTTTAATAAATCTGCAAAAATGTCAACAATTCTGTGTTTTTCTGTCAATATGGGGTGCTGTGTGTACATTAATGAGGAAAAAAAATGAACTTAAATGATTTTAGCAAATGGCTGCAATATAACAAAGAGTGAACAATTTAAGGGGGTCTGAATACTTTCCGTACCCACTGTATATAAATGTCTACACTTATTTATTTATCTAACACTTATTTTGTGTAGTGAAAACGATACTTTCTGATTTTATGTATTGTACTAACACAATTAAAAATATGCTAAAAGGTTTGAAAAAAGTGCACTTTTGATGATCTGTTGTGATATTAGTACTAAGAGTTTTGAAAATTTACCAGTTGCTTGTGAAAATTGCACCAAAGCAGTTAAAAAAAAAACTGTAAGAGTTTTGAAAATGTACTCCTTGGATGTGAAAATAGTACCAAAGTGAATAAAAAACTAAACAGCTTCAACAAGTTCCTTACTTTGCTTTTCTGCAGCATCTCAGAGCTGGCAGGAGATTCCTGCGGCCTCCCGATCCGTACCTCACAAGGTCGAGCTCATCCAGCACCTCCTCTGACATCAGCAGTACATAAGCCATCAATGAGTACATGGAAGATGAGAGCTGTCTTTCTGGAGATCTGAAGTATGTTTGTATTTCTGAATATAATGAATTGTCATTGAGCTCCAGTAAGCAGTAGAACAGGTTGACTGAAGTTTCAGGTGAGATGTACTCATGTAATTCTTCTTTAATGTGTTTGGTTATTTCTGTGACGCTGTCTTTGCTGTCTTCAGTGTGTGTGAACAAGCCTCTGAGCAGTTTCTGATTGGATTCCAGTGAAATGCCCATCAGAAACCGTAAAAATAGGTCTAAATGTCCTTTCTCACTTTGCATTGCTATCCTAACAGCCTTCTTTAGTAAATCATGTAAAGCAATATTTGTGTCTGGCTTGTTGATTTCAGACACACTCTTATTCTTGTTGGTTTTGTGCAGCCTTTTAAACTGAAAAAGAAACCAGTGTTTACCTCTCTTTGTGCTTTGTGTGACCTCTCTTTGTGTTTCATCAAAGGAACTCTCCAGCTCATCTTGTATCTCTACACTGGAAAACTGCAGCTTGTCGTTGTGGTCAGGACTGACCTCTCTTCTTGTTTCTTCAGTGAAAACCTGCAGCTCGTCCATGTTCTTGTTCAGGTAGCAGAGGAACACATACACTGCAGCGAGGAACTCTTGAACACTCAGATGCACGAAGCAGAAGACCTTCATCTCATGAAGTCCAGCTTCTTGCCTGAAGATCTCAGTGAGCATTCCTGTGGACTCAAAGTCTTCTTCACTCACATCAATACCACATGCTCTCAGATCTTCCTCATAGAACACAATGTTTTCTTTCTTCAGCTGTTCAAACGCTAGCTTAGCTAACTTCAAAATCAGTGTTTTATTGGACTTTAAGAGCTTGGTACATTCTCTTTCTGTTTTTCTCTCATGCTTCTGACTCTTCATTCTCATCTGTATCAGCAGGAAGTGGATGTACATTTCAGTAAGTGTCGTGTTGATGGTCTCTGCATTGTTCCCAGTGGGAATGTCCTGAAGAACAGTGGCTGTGATCCAACAGAACACGGGAATGTGACACATGATGAAGAGACTACGAGATTTCTTAATGTGTGAGATCATTCTGGAGGCCTGAGTCTCATCTTTGATTCTCTTTCTGAAATACTCCTCCTTCTGCTGGTCAGTGAATCCTCGCACCTCTGTGAACAATCCTACATACTCAGGAGGGATCTGATTGGCTGCTGCTGGTCGTGATGTCACCCAGACGCGAGCTGATGGAAGCAGAGTCCCATTGACCAGACTTGTGAACAGTTCATCTACAGATGATTGCTCTTCAACACTCGTCACCATTCCACTGTCAAAATCCAAAGTCAGTCGACTCTCATCCAGTCCATCAAAGATAAACGCAAGATTACAACTATATATCTTACATATCTTTGATGTTTCCAGGTCCTTCAGTTCTGGATTAAATATCTGTAGAAACTCATGCAGACTGATCTCTCTGTCTTTGTTTTTCTTTCTGTCTTTAATGCAGTTAATCTTTCGGAATGGAAGCAGGAAAACACAGTCTATATCCTGATTGGCTTCTTCTTCTGCCCAGTCCAGAATGAACTTGTGCACTGAGACCGTTTTTCCAATGCCAGCGATGCCTTTGGTCAGCACAATCTTTTTCTTCTTTTTGTTCAGTCTAAATACATCATTGCATTTGATTGGCCTGTCGTGTGATTTACAGTGTTTAATGTTTTTATCAATCTGCAGAATCTCATGTTCTTGATTGACTTCTTTAAGATCCTCCTCCATAATGAAGAGTTCAATGAAAACATCCTTGAGATGCGCTTCATTTTCATTTTTACAATCAAAAATGTGTTCTACTTTCTCCTTCATGTTCATTTTGTGAGTTTTCATGAATTCCTGCAGCCAAAAATCATCTGTTATGAAAAATATAAATAAACAGGAAAAGATATGAACAAAACAACACTAGAAAAATAAACACAAAGGTTTGTGAGCAGACTAACAGCAGATGGAGATCATGAATCGGTGCTCTACTGCTATTCCTGCAGTTCCCAGATGAGCAATGCTGAATTTTCTGTCGAATTTGAACCAATGAATTTGTAAAGTGAAATAAAATGGACATTCAATTTGCCTGTTGAATATTAAAGGTTGCACAGACTGACTATTTTGGAAGTGAAGTCTGGAGTGTGAATATGGATTATAAAATTTTTAATAATGAAAATATGTGTGAAATGTTTTAAATCGAAATATTCACAGCTTAAATATACAATCATGTTGAATTTCAGACCCTAAAGATGAAAATACAAGCACTGTTAATGCAACTGTTAATTTATTTTTCAATTTAGTGCAATTCAACATGCATTTTTGTTTTAAATGCATTTAAGGTTAATTCACCTTGTTTTCTTGTGCGTTTCTCGGCTGCTTCTGATGATTTCTGCACTGTAAAGAGAGAGAAAAGAATGATACTTTATGTTCATCAAAGTATGCTGAAAAAGGCTCTACAGGTGCTGGTCATATAATTAGAATATCATCAAAAAGTTGATTTATTTCACTAATTCCATTCAAAAAGTGAAACTTGTATATTATATTCATTCATTACACACAGACTGATATATTTCAAATGTTTTTTTCTTTTAATTTTGATGATTATAACTGACAACTAAGGAAAATCCCAAATTCAGTATCTCAGAAAATTAGAATATTGTGAAAAAATTCAATATTGAAGACACCTGGTGCCACACTCTAATCAGCTAATTAACTCAAAACACCTGCAAAGGCCTTTAAATGGTCTCTCAGTCTAGTTCTGTAGGCTACACAGTCATGGGGAAGACTGCTGACTTGACAGTTGTCCAAAAGACGACCATTGACACCTTGCACAAGGAGGGCAAGACACAAAAGGTCATTGCAAAAGAGGCTGGCTGTTCATAGAGCTCTGTGTCCAAGCACATTCATAGAGAGAAAAAGGGAAGAAAAAGATGTGGTAGAAAAAAGTGTACAAGCAATAGGGATAACCGCACCCTGGAGAGGATTGTGAAACAAAACCCATTCAAAAATGTGGGGGAGATTCACAAAGATTGGACTGCAGCTGGAGTCAGTGCTTCAAGAACCACTACGCACAGCCGTATGCAAGACATGGGTTTCAGCTGTCGCATTCCTTGTGTCAAGCCACTCTTGAACAACAGACAGCATCAGAAGCGTCTCGCCTGGGCTAAAGACAAAAAGGACTGGACTGCTGCTGAGTGGTTCAAAGTCATGTTCTCTGATGAAAGTAAATTTTGCATTTCCTTTGGAAATCAGGGTCCCAGAGTCTGGAGGAAGAGAGGAGAGGCACACAATACACGTTGCTTGAGGTCCAGTGTAAAGTTTCCACAGTCAGTGATGGTTTGGGGTGCCATGTCATCTGCTGGTGTTGGTCCACTGTGTTTTCTGAGGTCCAAGGTCAACGCAGCCGTATACCAGGAAGTTTTAGAGCACTTCATGCTTCCTGCTGCTGACCAACTTTATGGAGATGCAGATTTCATTTTCCAACAGGACTTGGCACCTGCACACAGTGCCAAAGCTACCAGTACCTGGTTTAAGGACCATGGTATCCCTGTTCTTAATTGGCCAGCAAACTCGCCTGACCTTAACCCCATAGAAAATCTATGGGGTATTGTGAAGAGGAAGATGCGATATGCCAGACCCAACAATGCAGAAGAGCTGAAGGCCACTATCAGAGCAACCTGGGCTCTCATAACACCTGAGCAGTGCCACAGACTGATCGACTCCATGCCACGCCGCATTGCTGCAGTAATTCAGGCAAAAGGAGCCCCAACTAAGTATTGAGTGCTGTACATGCTCATACTTTTCATGTTCATACTTTTCAGTTGGCCAAGATTTCTAAAAATCCTTTCTTTGTATTGGTCTTAAGTAATATTCTAATTTTCTGAGATACTGAATTTGGGATTTTCCTTAGTTGTCAGTAATAATCATCAAAATTAAGAGAAATAAACATTTGAAATATATCAGTCTGAGTGTAATGAATGAATATAATATACAAGTTTCACTTTTTGAATGGAATTAGTGAAATAAATTTTTGATGATATTCTAATTATATGACCAGCACCTGTACATCGTGTTTCAACACTTGTGTTCTGTGAATCATTGTGATGCTGAGTGTGATCGCTAGAGGGCAGTAAAACCTAATGAGAAACCTAGAGAGATGATGAAGGAATTGAGTTGTTGAATTGCTGTAGAACTGTTTACTGATGCCTCCTATATTAAAGACAACCGTTTGGAGTTTACTTTTGTTTTCATCCTTTTTTACATCTTACAACATCACAACACGTCATTAAGCGGTACAACTATTAAACTATTAAATAAATCAGCATATTAGAATGATTTCTGAAAGATCACATGACACTGAAAATTCAGCTGTGAAAGTTTCCCTGTGATGAAAAAAATTATTTAAAAAAAGATATTCAAATAGAAAAGTTATTTTAAATTGTCATATTTCACAATATTTTAACTGGTTTTGATCAAATAAATGCAAATAGAAAAGTTATTTTAAATTGTCATATTTCACAATATTTAACTGGTTTTGATCAAATAAATGCAGCCTTGGAGAATAAACGTTTCTATGCATCTTTTCTGCCTCTCGTTCTCTATTCTTCCCTTTATTACCTTCAGTGTAGTTGTTCTGTAACTCTTCAGCCAGCTGGTTCTGGTTCATCTTCCTCAGGATGTTCAGTGTGATCTTCACAGCTTCTTCTGCTCCAAAACGCTCCATCATTATATCCACTATCTCAGTGACACCAGCCTTCTCCAGTTTACCAGCTCCAACAGGTCCATCTTCTTTTAAGTAACTCTTAAATCTCTTCAGATCTTCTTCTTTCAGGTCATCTAGAGTATCATGAAGCAGCTTTTTTACAGATGCCATCGTCCTTCATGGACTGTTGGAAAAAGAGAAAAACTTTTATAGCAGAGATCTATGCAAATAAATGTGTGTAAACGACACTGTGATCAGAGCAACTATTCTGAAACATTTTAAGGTCTAAATTTAATTCTTCAGGTTGTGTTTCAGTTTCAGATTCTGCTCATCAGTAGATTATTGTTTGACAGATTCATTTGAACGCTGCTGATGATTGAGACTCATCATGAAAGGAAACTGAGATGTCAGAAAGGGCATCCTGTTTGTTTTCTTCGTAAAAAAAGCACAGCGTTCAGTTTTTATTGTGAACATGATATAATATGAACACTTTTTTTTCTAATAATGTATTATCTGTATGAACAAAAGTGACTTTACTGTTTTTTACTGTATGTTTCCGCTGTTCGATCACATATTCAACCACTGCAAATGTGACATCGCAGCCTGTTTATTATTAAAATAAAATACATTCAGACAAACATGTATAAAGTCACACTGCTGAATTTAAAGCTGCAGTCCACAATTTATGGCCCTCTAGCGGTTAATAACAAAGTCCTTTAATAAGCAGAACTGCAAGCGTCTTGCAGAAGAACATTGTAGCCGGAGCTACTTTTCTTTGTGTATGTCAATGGCGAGTCACGCAGTTACTGTGATACTCTGCGGCGGGTCCTACCAGTCCGGTCTGAAATAGTTAGAATATAAACACTTATTATAAGTGTACCATAATGATTCAGGGTAAGACAAAAACACGGTTTGGAAAATGGATTCATGTTGTACATTTTCATTATATATGTTTTTGTAAATTTTGAACACAAAAAAAGTTACGGACTGCAGCTTTAGTCCATAGTATAATCTGCCGTTCAGTATGAACACCGCTCTGTTATCACCCACTAAACATTGGACGTCAGATAGACTCTTTATTAGGTCCGTCGGTCCATGACCATTTCTGAACACCTATTCGACGTCCAAACTAGGTCTACTATTGTCATCTTGACGTTCAACATTTGACCTTTGAACTGGGTAATTTTTTTGGACGTCATTTGGACGTCTATAACAGGTGCAGGAAATTTACATGATTAATATGTAATATTTGTTTTATAGGGCCTATCAACATGATTAATACATGAAGAGTTCAGATGCAAAAGCCCCTAAGTGCCATCTGAAATTTTCTTTTTTATCAAGCTTGTATATTTAAGTTCAATAATTTCACTTAAAGGAGCTGTATGTAAGAAATCTATTTCAATTAATCATAAAATGGCCCTGATGTGTCACTAGACATTAAGAAATCATGTTCATTTCAAATACTTATATCACTGACAAAAGTAGTCCGGCCAGGATATTTTTATTTAAAAAGTGGACTTGCAGCCCTCAACTGATGTTGATGTTGTCATTTTGTGTTTTGGCCTGACGCGCCTCCCTCCACCTATCTACCAATCACGAAGTCAGTAGTGTTTCGGGATCCGTGCTGCCAGCTTTGCTGTAACCTACCCTAACTCCAGTCGGATAAAAATGTCTAATGTTACTAAATCAAAAAGACCTCGTTATAATTCAGAAATTCGTCGTGACAAAGTCCGAAATAAAACCAGAATTTGTATTGGAGATGCTTTTGAAAGATGGAGACGGCTGAAAACGGAGAAGAATTTGAACACAGACGCCAACGTTGCTAATTTTGTCCTGGACAGGTAAGATTCATCTATGCTTGGCTAACTTGTACTTGATGTCAATGGACATTTCATATATTCATGACAGTCGAACAAAGTTATGCATGTTTGTGCAAAGTAACATAACGTTAGCCCACATGGACGTATGCTCTGTCATCATGCTGAGACGCTGAGGAAAACAACATTAGCACGCCCATTATGGCAATTTGAAACGTAATTGAGACAGTAGCCTAATGTTACCTCAGTAAAAATGATTTGTCATTTGTTCTTCACGTATATCGTGGACTAAGTTACACATGCTGCAAGTTGACCTGTATGACCATTGCTAATGTAATTTAGTTACTCTAACAATATTTTCTGATGGAACTGAAAACAACCCTGTGATAGCCATTGGTGATATTGAATTTGTCCCGCGTTATAATTGCTGTGGCAAATGTTTTGGTTATTTGTTAGCCTACTTATGACAAAAACTTTAGTACTTGTAAATCGTTTTTTTTTTTCGTATTGAAAAATAAGGAATTTTTATTTTGTTGTTTATTTTTGTTTTGTTTTACTATTATCCTTTTTTTTCTCAGATTTTTTTTTTGTTGTAATTGTATTTATATGTTAAAAAAAAAGAAATCAAAATCAAATAAAAAACGAGCATAAATCTTTAAGATTATATTTAACTAATGACAATTAGTACATTTTTTAAATACATAATTACTTATCAAAATATCTCTCATGAAGCATAAACAGAATTAACACAAAAAAAACTTACTGTGTACGTCTGTTCGTCACTTGCCATTGGAAGCTCATTGAAGCAGCCTACGTTTCTGCTGAATCCTGCAGCTCATCTGGCAACCTCGAGTCAGGGGTAGGGGGAGGGGATACACCGCTCTACAGTATTTTTATAGTGATTGCAGTACCAGTTTAGGCCACAATCCTACATACGGCTCCTTTAAATGGCAATGCAAATTACCTATTAATTGTCATTTAAGTGAAAGTACTTAACTATACAGGCTTTATAAAAATGATCATTCTAGAAGAATTTCAGATGGCACTTAGAGGCTTTTGCATCTGAACTCTTCACATACAGATTATTTATAAACAAACACGATTTATTATGTGAATGCCTATTTATTTATTCAGGCCATGTTTTTAAAAATTTTTTAACTGGTTTATTTAAAGTAGCCTAATCAAGTTATTTCTTTATGCATACATGTATTTTTGCATGTATCTGTTTATTTATTTGGAAATGCAATTTGTGGGAAATTATAGTTCAGAAAATAATTTCATGGTAGCATATATTAGGCCTATCCTCCTTATTTCTAATTTAAAAAGAACCAACAGCAGCTAAAGGACAGGCGAGGACAACTTTCTATCAAGGGCTTTGGATTTCAACCAAAGAGACAAAAAACAGTCAACATCACTCTGATTGGCCGAGGCAACACGACAGGCATTTCGCGCGAGTGTTCAACCATTGCAAAATGATGGCACAGCTTTTCAGCCTGCATCGCTGTATTTATTTTTGAATAAAGATGAAAATGGTGATATTGAATTGTATATTGAGAGTGGAGGACATGTTTTCTGTGCCAGTAAATTTTCCTGTAGCTTTGTTTGGCTCAACAGCTAG
>RJVU01072345.1:3644060-3656297 GCA_003731715.1 Anabarilius grahami
GAGATGCGATTCCCATTTAAAAACACATTTAAACAGATTTCCTTGAAATAGTTTTAACTTAGCCTACTTGTCACAGCACAACATACATATCCCAACATAAACACTGCTGATAAATTATTTGTTAATAAAGTGTTTACGTTCACAAACCACTGTTAATTTTTTAAACATATATATATATTTTTTTTTTTAAACATATGCACGCGGGATTTGGCAGAGAGTGCGCAAAAGGCACTCCCTTTATAATAACAAAAAATCTCACTCATAGTTCATTGCGATCTCAAGAAATTCTGTAACAATAAATTAAACTGACTGCATAATAATTACATAACCATTTACATAATTGTTTGTTATAATGAGGGAATATTTGCCAGTGTCCACAACTCAAAATCCACTCACCGCTCAAAACGAGTTTTTGTTCAGTGCTAAGTTACTTCTCTGATTGGTCATTGCGTTCCAAAAATCAACAGATTTGTTCGTGATTGGCTATAGTCTCAAGTCCATGCCTTACACACACTCCGCCTAATTTCTATTTCATATTTCTGAAGACAATGTGTTATTTAAAGTTACCGTTGTAGAGATTGTGTTCCTATGAGCTAAATGCTGCTGAAGACATTTCGTTATGGAATATGTAAATGGCCAGATCCACAGAAATAAGGTTTTTGCTCTCAATCGGAAGTTTGCATACGATTAGGGGGGCACGTTGTCTCATCTGGGGGGGCACTGCCCCCTAATGCCCCCCCTTTTCGACGGGCCTGCTCCACCCTCTGGAAACATGGGACCACAGTTATAGAAGTTATATAAACGACGTCCAAAATACGTCTAAATTTGATGTCGAAAAGACGTCCACAAACGACCACATTTGGACTATAATAGCCCTTACACGGAGGTCCCACGGACGTCAACATTAGACGTGCGGAAGACGTCGAAAAAAGACGTCGCCTGGCGTTACCATACAAAACAACCCCTTCAATGGACCGAATTTGGACGTCCAAAAATTACATGAAAAAGACGTCACCCCGACGTCACATTGCGCAGTGGGCAAGCTCATTTCTGCTCGTGTGAATAGCGATTCTTTCCTCATTGATGTTGGAACGCGCGTGAACTTCAAAGCCTAGTTTAGCTAAATGATAAATAATAGTTTATCATTCAAATATATCAAGAAAATGGAAACGTTTGGATTCAGGAGAGAGTTAGGCTGTGCGAGAACCCGGTTACTTTCATTTTTACTGCAAAGGAATTTGTTTGGGCTTGTTTAGCTGAAAAAAGAGTTTGAAATAGTCTGAAAAGCACTGCTGTAGAAATACAGTGTGTCATCTTCTATAAAACAGTTTTGAAAGTTTTTGCTTTTGAACATGATGTGATCTAGAAGCTTTATTCAGTGGATGTCACTGTAAAGACTGTAATCTCACACTCAGAGCCTCGTTTCAGACGTGTAAAATTCAATAAAGGTCTATCAGTTTTGCTGCATGAATCTGTGATCACTGGAAACATGACACTTAAACATTGATCAGTAACTTAAAATATTCACTAACTTACCTTGAAATATGACAGTGTTGCAGATGTTTCTTTGTCCTCCTCTGAAATGACGCCTCGATCATCAAAAGCAACCCAGATAGCACACGTACGTCTGCAAGACGTCCATTAAAGATCACTTCATCTGGAAAGCATCTGGCGTTTACAAACATCTGATAGACGTCTTTAAGATGTCAGTTTTACAGACATTCTAAATCATAAACATCTTAAAGACATCTTCTAAACGTCTATTTGACATCTGACAGGAAACGTCCTATAGATGTATTGCAGATGAGCAAACACTCTAAAAAATATGTCTTCCAGACGTAAACACACACATCAAATAGACGTCTCCGAGATGTAGATGTGCTATCAGGGAATGATCTACCTTTTACTTCCGTGTTCTCATGAGGAACTGTGTGTTTCTCAAACGACGTGAGATAAAACTGTGAGAGAAAAACATCCATTCAAGGAAACAAACTTGTGTATCTTCATGTAGTTCCATTGATTTCTACTGTTTTTATACTAAGCTAGTATTTTATATCCTCTACACCTAAACGTAACCCTCACAAAAACTTTTACATATTACTTAANAGTAACTTAAAATATTCACTAACTTACCTTGAAATATGACAGTGTTGCAGATGTTTCTTTGTCCTCCTCTGAAATGACGCCTCGATCATCAAAAGCAATGATCTACCTTTTACTTCCGTGTTCTCATGAGGAACTGTGTGTTTCTCAAACGACGTGAGATAAAACTGTGAGAGAAAAACATCCATTCAAGGAAACAAACTTGTGTATCTTCATGTAGTTCCATTGATTTCTACTGTTTTTATACTAAGCTAGTATTTTATATCCTCTACACCTAAACGTAACCCTCACAAAAACTTTTACATATTACTTAAAACGTTATTTGACAGTATGTTTCTTGTGTGGAATGGTAGTGTGCAGAACGGTTTCATTTCAGACAGACAGCTTTCTGGGCGATAAAATCATCAAGGACTGCATCAGGGGCGTCACTAGGCCCTTTTTAAGGGGGCTCCAGCCCCCCTAAAAAAAATATTTGATTAATACATTTTTGATCGCTTCAGTCCCCTTTTAAAAAACTCATTTGAAACGGCGGCAAGCTGCGTCAAGTTTCGGCTCCTCCCCTTATCTGAGTCTGCTTGGATTTAGCGCATTTTTCAATCTGCAGGGGCGCCGAGCAGAGCGAACATCAGAGAGCACAAGGTGTGTGTCGTGTGTGCGTGCATTTATTGATAGATTGCTAATGCTATGATATCACATCTGCATCGGTGCAGTTCTTTGTCATAAATGCATTGCAGTTTACATAATGTAATGTTACTGGAGCATTGGGAGCACACGGGACGGCTCGGTTTCTCATCCAATACCAATACGTTTCGCTGCGTTCACCTTCAGCCCTTGTGTGATTGTCCCAGTTGCAGCCACCTCTTCATGGTCCCCTGATTATTCCTACAAAAATGAAGTGATTAACACCCATGAAAACATACTTTAGATTCAGAAAACGATCATGATTTATTTTAATTTACTTTTTACAATTACAGACATATTATAATGTATTTTGACATTACATTATGCAGCCATGCACAGAAATGACACACATCATTGTCTGAAAGCACTAGATGGCCCAGAGAGAGAATGTGGAGTTATTTTGTTTTGTATTATTAAATATAGTTTTGTATTAAGTAATAATGAATCAGGAGGAGTGTCATGATACATAAATTAGAGTAAGCGTAGAGTAAAGGGATTTTTGATTTTCTTGATTTATACTATTTATACTAGATTTGTACTTGATTTATAGAAGTGACAAATTGTTAATTCATGTTGTTATTTTTATTAAATAGAAATAAATATAGAACAGATTAATCATATTGCCAATAGACAATTACATTAATACATGGTTTGTCTATATTCTTAATGAATATTCGCTGGTTAGTTAAAATACTTAAAATGAGCCTCTCACACACACAATACCACCGTGTTCCCAAGATTCATTTCAGTCATTGAACCCTGACATTGTTTTAATTGTCTGCCAATTTCCCTGTACATTTTATAAGAAAAAGCAGTGGTATCGTCAAAGGATAAACACAAATGTCCTGACTCCTGACATTATTGACACTCAACAAGAAATTATTAACTGTCTTTCAGTCAACTGAACTGAAATTATTTTTTTGGTTTCTCAGAAAAGTCAGTGCAAAAAGTGAATGAAGTGGAGGCAGAGAAGATTGATGAAGGCACATCAGAGAAAGGGCAAGATCATGATCGAGGTGAGAAAGTGAACAGTTCTTTTGGATAATTTGTCTGGTCAGTTAATAAATACAAATGAAGTTAAGATTTCTTTAGTTACCAAACTATATTTACGTGATTGTCACAGTACAGGGACAGAGAGAGCATGAAGAAGAGGAAGACATGAGTCAGGAGAGAGAGGACAGACATACAGAGAAACAAATGTCAGATGAAGCACAGACAGCAGCTGCACCTTTAGATCAGTGTGACTTAGGTGAAAAGGACACAGGCCCAAAACAGGCAAAATTACACTATTATCCCCAGGAGAACTTTGGCTTACAAAAAAGATCATTCCAGCCAAGCTGATAGTTAACCACAGCCCCCACTTAATCCATTGTCCATTTTCCAGCCTCATACCTGTGTTGTTTATATTGCTGATATGGATAATCAAAGTTTATGGCTTTTATGTTATTTTCTGTTTAAAATTTTATTTAATTTTGTTAGAAAAATTCCTATCTGAGGTTTGTATGTGAGCATAGAAATGCAAACAGTAAAATGTTGTGTTTGTACTGGAAACATGTGTGCGTGTGTTTGTACAGTGAATGAATCAGGAGGTCTTCATTGTAAAAAAAAAAAAAAATAATCAACATTCCCTATTTTCTAGTGGTCACATCCAATAATTTTTTTTTTATTACAGTGTTGTATATGGCTCAGTCAGTACTCCTACTCCCATATATGAAATACAGGGAATACAATGGAATAGTGGATTGCAGTAAGGTTAGTAGCATACCACCCTACCCTAATAGTCAAATAATATTTTTTTAATCATACCCTTATTGGGGGCTGAGCCCCCCTAAAATCAAAATCCTAGAATCGCCCCTGGAAAAAATAATACACTTTTAACCAGACTGTATCAAGATTTATCATAGAGGAGCAAGAGATAGTAGATTATCTTCTCTTTTGGATTTTTGAAAGAATGATTTAGTGTTTTATTTTCCTCTGCTACTTATGTTGTTTATATTAGCTGCAAAACTACATATTTCAATTGATCATTTATTATTATTTCATAAACATATACAGAAGTAAATGGAGCTGGGGGGTTTATTTGGTTTATTGAGTCTCTTAAATAATTTCTATGAAATTCCTTCTTTAAGATAATCTTTTTTCTTTTCTGCATCTCCTCAGTGTACTAATCTAGTTTTTACTATAAATTTTTGAGTTTTTATGACATGTTGTTTATGATGTTCCTCATTTAGGAAATTAGGCCTATAAATCGCTCTAGATAAAAGCATCTGCTAAATGAATAAATCTAAATGTATAAATAATATTAAATCGACATTAAATACATTTGAAGACATTCACAAATGTAATAAATGCAATAAACTCATTGATGTATTTATTTAATTTTTACTATGAAAAAACTCAGGCCAAACAAGCATAAAAAACACCTTTTACAAATCTATTGCAAATGTTTTATTGAAAGTAAATGCAAATGCAAATAACTCATCATCTAATAAAATTAAATATAAAGTGTCTGTATAATGTGTGTTCTTTTATCAAATTTCAAGGCTTGTTTTGTTTGTTCCATGGATCAGCTAAACAGGCCAATAAGAGATTAAAAGCCTGCGTGTTTTATTGTTTTATTGATATATTCTTTCAAACAAACACAATCAGAGATATATTTAAAAATATCCTGTGTTCAAAAGGCTTCTTGAACTTTCCTCATGTGACAAATGAACATTTGCACTTCATCTCACATTTGTCTGCAGCATCCCAAAGTAACTGATGTAATATAGTTGTGTTTCCCACCCAGCCTCATACTCACCCATCCCAGAGCGACACCCCATACGCACCGCCACACTCACTAATGCATATAGTATGCATCTGATCTAAGCTACATGTAATTGAGAGCATTCTTATGTGTGTTATCAGCATGTCAATTTATTATAAGCAACACAAGACTTTAACAGCCAATGACATTTACAATCAGCATCTAACTCAGCCAGTTAAGATCTACATTTAGCCTTAGATGTTATATGAATATAGTCATTGGATCACATGTTTTATCATCTGGCAGTTTTCAATGCACATTTAAGAGTGCAAGTTGCAACTATTATAATGGAAAGATAAGGCTTATCGGTATGTCACAATATCACCCCGTTTGGACTTTGTTTTCTGTTTTGCACCATTTCCTGCCAGTCTGTCATCATAGTGTAAGATTATGTCTGTATTTGTTCTAGAACCATAACTTTGCCTTCAGTAAACGCTTTAATGAGATTCTGGGGTGAATTCTTCAGATTAGATGTCATTACACAGTTCTGACAGACTGTCTGCAGGGGTTTAAACCTACCCGAATCAGTACTAAAATTTAAAACCTCCATCACATCCTGGCTCTTATAAGCTTTACAATGGAAGTTAAACACAAAAAAATGCATCCATTCCTCATAAAACTAATCGATATGGCTCCAGTGGGTTAATAAAGGCCTTCTGAAGTGAAGCAATGAGTTTTTGTAAGAAAAATATTCATATTTAAAACTTTAAAACATATTTTAATAATTACTAGCTTCCGGCAGACGACCGTACGCATGTTGCTCAAGTCGACACGTGCCACAAGAGTAACTCCTGACACGATGTATGACACAGGATGTAAGAACATCGTAAGTTTAGACGTTTAGAAAATAGGGCTGTGCAACAAACTCAAGTTCCTATTCTCTTATATCAAAATCCTCCAACATTTTTCTTAAAAAATGATCACTAAAACTTCTAATTCTTGACCGGTGTTTTGTTTTGCTCTATCCTCTGCACTTCCACGTTCATCATTATGTAATGCCTTGGGTCAGAGGTCACTCTTCCGTCAGAACTCGATGCGTGTTTATGGAGCCAGGAAAAACTCTGGGTATGGATGGGATTCCGGTTGATTTTCAGAAAACCTTCAGGTCTGAGTTTGGAGTTGATCTGCTGGAGGTGTTCAGTGACAGCTTAATGAAGGGTGGGTCGCCTTTGAGCTGCCGAAGGGCAGTGGTTACTCTTCTTCCAAAAAGGAGATCTCACTGAGATTAAGAATTGGAGGATGGTCCCACTTTTATATAAATTACTTTCAAAAACATTGGCAAATAGATTGGCTAAGGTAAAGGGACAGGTGATCCATCCAGATCAGTCTTATTGTGTGCCTAGTAGGTCAATTCTGGACAATATTTCTTTAATCAGAGACATTATACAGGCTTCTGAATTATTTATTATCAAATGTTGTCACTAGATCAAGAAAAAGCATTCGATGGAGCTGAACATTCATATTTATGGAATACCTTATACACTCTAAAAAATGCTGGGTTAAAAACAACCCAAGTTGGGTTGAAAATGGACAAACCCAGCGATTGGGTTGTTTTGACCCAGCAGTTGGGTTAAATGTTTGCCCAACCTGCTGGGTAGTTTTATTTAACCCAACAATTGTTCACAAATGACTATATGTCTGGCTTAAAATGAACCCAAAATAGGTTGGAAATTAAAAATCAGACTCATAATTACTAGAGGCAACAATAATAATCAAAAAGATGAGCATTTATTAATAAGCAATTTAATAAATGTTTATTGTTTAAATATTATTCAAAAAAAGTATTAATAAATGTTTGTTTATTAAACATATTAATAAATGTTAATTTCCAACATATTTTGGGTTCATTTTAAGCAAGAAATACAGTAATTTTTAAACAATATTTGGGTTAAATAAAACTACCCAGCAGGTTGGGCAAACATTTAACCCAGCCGCTGGGTTAAAACAACCCAATCGCTGGGTTTGTCCATTTTCAACCCAACTTGGGTTGTTTTTAACCAAACATTTTTTAGAGTGTAAGCCTTTGGTTTCCATGAAAAATGTTTAAGTATGTTAAAAATGATTAACAGTGACATTGAGAGTAACTGAGATTAATGTTGGCTTTTGTGCTCCATTCAAGGTTAGCAGAGGAATTAGACAAGGATGTTCATTGTCAGGAATATTATACTCTCTTGCTATCAAACCACTACTCCAACAAATTAGGAAGAGTTTGGATGGTTTAAGAGTACCACATTGTAATTTTTATAATGCTGATGACCTTATAATATTAATCAGCAAACAGCAATGTTTGTCCTCAGCAAATTATATTTCTTTGTAATTGAAAGTAAGACTAAAATAAAGCTTGACTAAGTGATCCAACTCTGTCATGTCCTTAATCAGTGTGCAATGAACACTGATCGAATGCATTTATTCAATGTTTTATTTTGACTTTTTTCTCAAAACACGACTTTATTCTCAACATTTTATTTCAACTTTTTTCATGAAATTAGTTTTTTCTCAAAACACGACGACTTTATTCTTGAAACACAACGACTTTATTCTCAACGTTGTATTTTGTGCTTTTTTCTCAAAATTAAACAAATTTAATCTCGCATTATAATGACTTTAATCTTGAGATGTTTTTTTAATTGTTTTTTTACAATCACTAGGACACATTTCTCAATACTTGGGTCACTTTTTCAAAACTCTTCAGTTCTCCTAATCAACTTTCATCTTGGCACAGCAGTTAATTTCACATTCAAAATGCACTAAATCTACCAAAACACTTCATTCATGTCTCAAATCAACTCATTCTTCTTCATAAAACACTGACCTAAAAAACACTAACATCAGGTAGCATTATACAGTGTTTTCTTTTGTAAAATTTCTTAACAAAACAAGAATAATACTGTTTATAATTCACTGCAGTTTATGTTATGTTATATGAACCATGTTTACATAACAGTACAAAATTATTCTGGAGTTCTTAGACCTCATCTTTTCATATTTTACCCTAAAATAATATATATATATATTATATATACATACACACACACACACTAATGCTTTTTTAATACAGCATTACGTTTACATTTTAAATACAATAAAAAAAATAAAAAAAAAACATTATTTTTCACATTATGGTAATGCTAATGAGATTTTTCCCCTTCGAATGTATGAAAAAGTGACCCAAGTATTGAGAAATGAGTCCTAGCGATTGTAAAAAACTGTATTATTGCTTGGCACTGATACTCTTCTGTAGATTTGGGCTACTTGTGAATAATGTTTTTTTTTTTAATCTCTCTCTCCCCCCATTTGTACTTTTTCCCACTTCAAAACTGGACTATAACATTAAACAACCTGGATCTGTGTGTGTGTGTGTGTGTGAGTGTGTATGTGTTTGTGTATTTGTTTGTGTATGTGTGTGCATGTGTTTGTGTGCATTTCATTTTCAGGGGGGTCATGTTCAGCCCCGGGTCTCCTGTATTGTGCTCTTTAATTCACAGAGGCTGGACCTCCATTCAGCATATGAAGAGCTGCGATGGCAGGATCTATTGAGAGATGGCCGTTTTAAAGAGGTCGTGGAGAGAAAAGAGGGGAGAGACCTTTCACAGCTGGCCTCACAACGAGAGGACTTCGCCGGAGTCTTTACAGACTGTCAATGAGGCTCTAATTTTTTTCAGTTGTCCTTTAAAAGGCATAAAAGCTTCAAATGGGTTCACATGAACTAACGTTTTAGTGACTCCACTTCATAAAGGACTAATTCTCCCTGTTTGGAAATCCATGAGGACTAGAACAGTGGAGATGGGAAATTTCTCTAAAGAAATTCATTTTTAGTAAATTTTTCTGAAATCACAGTTTTGAGTCCTGTGTATCTTAAAGATCTTTTCATACATACCAAATGTTTGGGTATTTAGTAATTAAAAAACTCTCTTCATAGTTTTTAAAAAGTCACACTTCAGCACATTGTATAGAAAATGCAATAATTATCATTTGCAATTTATTTATTTATTTTATTTTTTGATAAAAAGCAAGATGATGAGTTTTCAAAGCAAAGCAAATGGTCTTAATTTTGTAAGTGTTGATTTCTTTAGTAAATATACTTAAAATATCAGTTAAACCTAAACTTCATCACCTTGGCCTCTATATTAGGAGGATTGTTGATGATTTCACTGTTACAATCTAGTTTAAAGTTTGCTGATCTGTCCGTCACAGTTTGTTGTTCGTCTGATTAGTCACAAGCAGATTTCCTGATCTATAACCCCACGGAGAATCTTTCCACATCCGAACAGCTCCCTGTTAACACACATTACATATTCATCGGCCGACGGCCTGCCCGCTACCAGCGAGGCCAATAAAACTGCAAATTTGATTACATGTGGCCTTTGGCTCTGTGTCGGGGGGACAAAGAGAGCGGCTGTCGGCGGCGATTAGCATGCCCAGCATGAGGTGATGTTTTCCCCCAAAAGACTGGCCCGGTTCCCCCCTGCGCTGGACATGCCTGTTTACAGACGCACTTCTGAGACGCCGCCAACATTCGCTGAGCCATGAGACACATCTCCTGCTATACTATATATATATCATATTATTATCATTTTAATATATATATTATTTTATTATATATTTATTTACACATACATATTTCATATTATAATTTTATATATAAAATATATAACACACAAATACACAGCTTATCTCAATTTTAAAACAACACAACACTACTGATTTAACTTCAGAAGAGTTCAGAAATTAACATTTGATGGAATAATACTGAATATAAACTTTCTTTGTGTTGTTCTAGCTCTGAAAACATGGCATTTATATAACTATAATATATATATTGTATTAAGAAAATTAAGCTTATTTGCAATATAAAATTATTGAAAGTAAAGTGATTTTTAATGTAATTTTGCATACATTTAAGGCTGTACAGTGAATATGACAAACAGCATTACATTTTAAATACAATTAATACAATACATTTTTTACAATATGGCAAAGCTAATGATATTTTTTAATTAGTGTGACATGCTTAATTTTTAAGAAAATAATGTTAATGATGCAAAAACTAGACCTCATCTTTTCATATTTTACCCTAAAATAATATATATATATATATATATACACACACACGAATGCTTTTTTAATGTAGCATTACGTTTATATTTTAAATACAATTTAAAAAAAATATACCATTATTTTTTTGGTAATGCTAAAGAGATTTTTTTTAAATGACATGCTCAAATTTTAAGAATATAATCTTAATGATGCTAATATTAGACCTCATCTTTCCATCTTTTACCCTAAAATAATATATTAATATGAAAATATATGCAAAATATCTTTTTTGGAAGGAAGATTAAAAAAAATGGGTTGCTGGTGAGATTCACACACACATTAATTGTTGTAAAATGGCACTTGTTGATTGCAAACTAGTTCTCATTGTCCCCAGCTGTGCGACGACGGACAACAATAAACTAAAGAAATATAGTCACATTGATAGACTGAGGGACAGATACTTCTCCAGGCCGGCTCTCAAAGGCCTCCTCAATGGACGCGCTGAAAAAAGATATTACTATTTACTGCCGCTGGGGTCTGTTTGGTGTGCAAGTTAAACTTTGGCCGGGAGTCCATTGTCTCCAATGTCTATCATTTAATGGGAACTTTGACATAATGAATGAAGGGGTTCCACCTTCTGTCCCGCAGAAAGAGCCCACTCTTATCAGAGCGCCGCGCCTCGGCCAATCACAGACTCCCAGAAAAAGAGCGCATTGTTTTCTTTGTGTTTTTTAATGAAGTTAACTCACACCAGTGGGAGAAACTCAACACTCCAGAATGATCTCTTAAACGAACGAGGTACCTTAAAGACATGGCTGGATTTCCTCCGAGGCATCCTGGATTTGGGAATTCCGGGAAGTGTTTTCTCATAGAGAATCTGCTGCGTCCGGGAAGTTCCTCACCTGCGGCAGGTGTGCGTTTCCCCGCTCTGAGTCTGATGCTGAAGTGTGTTTCTCACAGCGGGGCCCCTGAGGGCCACAAGGGCCGGCAAACGAAGGACGGGGACGTTATTCAGCCAACGCCAGGTAAGACGACCTGCAACACTGACATGAAGCAAAAGACATTTCAATGACAGATCAGATGATATTATGATCTCAACGCTCGTCTGTTAATTTCTTGACTTTCTCGTAACGTGTCATTTCATGCAATATTAATGCAACTTCAATTAAATTAAAGCTTTGTTTGCTCAATATCCTCATGGAAATACACACTCTAAAAAAGCTTGGTTGTTTCAACTCATGTTTGGGTCAAATATGGACCCAAACATTGGGTTTAAAATTTAATTTAAAAAAGTTGGGTTTGTCCATATTTGACTCAAACATGATTTGAAACAACCCAGCATTTTTTAGAGTGCATCTACAACTACAAAAGTCATATTTTCACTTATAAATTAAAGAAAAATCATCAATTTAAGCACTTTGTATCAATTGTACTTTTATATCAAGATCTTAGATTAGTAAAAGAAAGTGTTAATGTCCCGCAACTGATCACAATTTTTTAGCATTTTGCTTTTCACTTCTTCATTTTACAATATATAATATTAGTATACATAAGAGAACATATTTATACATTTTATTTATATATAAAATATTCGTTTTTAATATGTTACA